>CM047949.1:337500-542856 GCA_026184415.1 Trichothecium roseum
TTGCTCCTGCATGGCCTTGACGCTCTCCCTCGCAGCGGCGGCGTAGTCGTCAGCCTTGAGCAGTCTCTTGGAGCTAGCCCGGTCCCACACCTTGAAGTCGGCGAGATAGACATCCACCAAGCCGTCCATGAGCTTCAGCGAATCCAGCGAGTCAAAGCTCGACGTGTTATACACCACCGGCAGGCGCAAGCCTTTGTCCCTCGCGTGCAGCACGCTCAATGCTATTTGGGGCACCACGTGCTCCGGGGTCACCACGTTGATATTGTGCACCCGTCCCACCTCCTGCAGCTTAATGTACCAATCCCCCAGCTCCTCGGGCGTCAGGTCGAACCCATTGCGCTGGTGGGCAATGTCGTGGTTCTGGCAGAAGACGCAGCGGAGGTTGCATCCGCTGATGAAGACGGAGCCACTGCCGTTGTGACCTTGGATGCACGTCTCTGCACGTCGACGACTATTAGTTTCTTTGCCTCTTCTCTCTACAGAACCCACGACTTGATCGGTCTAGTACAGAGTACGGATTATATCCTAATCGGTACTGAAGATGACCTCCAGTTGCTCCGAATGGAGGCTATGGAGCACGGTACTGTTGTGTATGCAAGGGGTAGGGGGGGAGAGGTGGGGAAATAATAGGCATAAGGCATAGAAAGAGGAGGGGGGGGGGGGGGGTCCTAGCATCATCACATACCCTCGCCAAAATGAGGCGCGATCGTATTAACCTTGACGTTGGCGCCGATGAGGCACATGCCGGTCGTCTCGTAACGGTTCACACCACACTCTCGTGGGCACAAGTTGCAATTGCGAAGGTGCGCATAAGCCAGCGATCGCTTCTTGGCCGCGTCCCGCGGGCTCAGCAGCTGGTGCCTGGGCACGTAGTCGTCGTCCAGCAGAAACGGCGGCGCCAGATGAAGCCGTCGACCGTGGTGATGCCAATCGTATCCGCAATCGTTCAGCCTCATCCTCGCCGTGGGCGAATTCTGCTGCCATCTGCCGGGAGTGGTGATGGTACGGCGCCCCGCTGGCTGGAACATTGCCCGCATCATGCTGGCTTCATGGCTCTGCCCAGTCACACAAAGTATAAGCCGACACTTTTACTCCGTAGCATGTTTGGGAATAAAAAGGGGCGGAAAAGATCTCCTTGTTGATGGGGTATGGTACCATATCTCGAGACAGGTGGTTAGGTATGGTAGTGGTAATAAATGGGACTTTCTTTGCATATCGACTTGACTCGCGCCTCCAAAGTACTGGGTATTTGACGTAAGCGCCCGCTAAGATTCAGGTAGGCCACTGTAGCTGTACGGATTAGGCGGTGCTGGGTAGGGAGCAGACGGCCCGTATAACGCCCGGTGTAACCCATCTGGATGGATTCTCCCCTACGGGTTACAGCGTAGTGCTCCCTACCCTAATCGGTATTCCCTACGGAGTACTTCCCTAACCCTACTCCGTAGGTGCAGCACCCATCACTCCCATTTTCAAAGCAGCCAGGACCCCATGATAGAAGCTATAATAGGCACACACCACGAAACTACACCCAAAGGAAAAGCCTCGGACGACTGACAAAAAAGGTATCTCCGTATTTATGCCCATGCACTTGGATTCAATGGGCCTTATTATCTTGCCAAAGTGCCCATCCCAAAAAGCCAACTGCGAGTACAACTTTTTTTTATTAGACGGCCCAATGATGCTTCATCGCTCACCGTCTAGAAGGCCTATTCCGATCTTTGGAAATCCATACTAGAGCAGCCAACACCCCCTTGTAAAGTTGCAGTACCCTCCTCTCCCTACCCCCTTAAGTATTCCGCTCCAACTCCGCCATGACCGCTACCCCCATCCTATATCATGACAACAACTTCACCAGGGTTTAAATTCACACATCGACTCTATGTCGTCACTACGCAGTACAAGGCGAGGCATTATTTTTTTTCTCACATTTTCTTTTCCCGAGCGAGTCCCACGATACCTGTTTATTTTTCCCTTTTTATTTCCCTCCCCCCCTTTTTATCATTAGTCCCATAAAGCTGCCTGGAGAAAAAAATCAAGAAATCTGGTATTTCATGCTTTTTGCTCTCTCTCTCCAAGCGAGGTGGTTGGTTTTTTTTCTTCGTTTCGTCCTGACTCGATTCTAATAGGCCTTGAAGCCGGTCGTTTCCAACTTGTCCCACAACTTCTCCTCCTCCAGGACAAGGGTGGGCACGCCCACGCCGCTGACCTCCGGGTACAGCAAATGCATGGGCACCTCACGGGTGGACGGTTCCGGCTCGCCGCCCCCTGGGCCAAGGTCGATAACCTCGATAATGTTGCCGTCGCCGTACATCTCGTTCTGTAGCACGTCCATGAGGACCTTGGCGACGTAGTCGGCCTTCAACTGAGGGTCGCTGGTCGTGAGCTTGTCTTTGCAGTGAGGTCCGTCCCACAGGGGGGTCTATAAAGCAGGGGTTAGAATGGCTATCAACCAATGGCAGTCCCTCGCCGATCGGGGATATGCTGGCCAGAGCAGGAGCTTGCTTACCCTCGTGGCACCTGGGGCTATGGCAGCCACGCGGACGCCTAAGCGACGCTTGATAGGAGCCAGACTCCTCACAAAGTTATGAAGGCCTGCCTTGGCCGAATAGTAAAAGGGCGTCCCAATCGTGGCCGTGTAGCCGCAAAGACTGCCGATGAAGAGCATATGGCCCTTGGTCTTGGTCGTAGACCAATAGCTCACGGCCAGTTGGGCAAGGCGGATGGGGTGGATCAAGTCGACAGCAAAGGTTCGGTAGCAACCTATCGCGGCGTTTGGGTCGTCAGTTGAAGGAGAACCCTCGACCCCCGGAGGAAGCCAGAAAGAGCTTTCATCAGGGTCGTAGATACCGGCACCGGGTAGCACCAGGTCGATGTGTGGGAAGGTGTCAACAGCCGCCTTCCATAGCTCCGTCAACTGCGGCCACGAAACTACATCCGTCTTCTTGAAGATGAATTTGGGGCCGTCTCCATCGGCGGGATACTTCTTTGCCAGCTCCTCAGCCTCGGGCCGTAGCGCCAGGTCACCAACCATGACCGAGGTGCCCTTAGCTAGCAGTAGCTTGACAAATTCGAGGTTGATGCCTATACGTCCACCCCGACTCAGTAACTGCACGGGACCAAAAACGGCGTAGATAGTACGGAGTAGAGTAGTAAAAACACGAGTAACTTACCGGAACCAGCACCTGTGATGACGGCATGCTTGCCTGCACCTCCAAACGCGTCCATTCTGTCGGATTGTTCGTATTGCGAATTGAAATAATGCTGAATTAGATTTGATAGGTTCAAAGCAAGAAACAAAGAACTATTACAATACAGGTTCTTACTCAACAGTAAAAGGTAGATAGAGAAGTAATCAGGAAGAGAAAAGGGAGGATGATATAACGTATATGTATGTATACACGAAGGACGGAGTAGGTACGGAGTACCGTTGTTGGTTGTCGGGATAAAAGTCAGCCCTTATCACGGTTGCCTGTCGCATTTTGCCCACATATGCAGCATAATAACCATGAAGTAATGTGATTGCATTGATGGTTGCCAGGCCTAATAGGGCTTTTTCTTGGTTCGACGATTTAAGAGATGACCGGGTTGGCTGAACTTCCCCGCTGCATAAACCTTTTGGCATGCCACGCAACCCACCCCTACCAACGAGAGTCCCAGCCGTGCTGAAGAAAAAGAAGAAGAAAAAACCCCACCGTTGCCGAGCCCCCCGGTCCCCTGACTTGTTCAGCGGTGGCGGTAAAGGGAAGGGGGTGGGAGGGAGGCAGAGAGAGAGAGGGAGAGAGAAAGGACAAAAGAAAAGGGCCCCTGCCCCACGGATATCCTAATTGTCAGGGATTGTTGGTTAGTCGCGGGCACCGGCTAGTAAGCCGGACGGGACAGATATCTCTCGTGTCAAAGTGACAGTTAACGGGCGAGTCAAAACCAACAGAGAAAGCCAAACGAAGAGCAAAAAAAACGCAGTGTGTGGGCAAGGTGTTAAGTAAGCCTTGTACCACTATGAGTCGGAAAGAGCTCCATTATAGGACGGCTGCGTAAGAAAAAAAAATAGTTCATGTATGTTGGCTGTTTGGGTAACCAATGATGAAACTAGCAATCCGTATTCTGAGCTCCGTACTCTCCGTACTGAGTGATAGCGCTGCAGCAATATCAACCAATTCTGGAGGAACATCCGATTATAGACATGCTTGAAGCAAGACAGGGATAGATACCGGGACTTGGGTAGGGGTAACCTTGACAGAGTACCGTTGAGAATGCAAATCCAGTGTTCGGTGGGTTTTCTTTGGTTGCAGTTTGTTGGTTTGGCAGGTGTCATGACCCCATGGGAGTCGGAAATTCTGTGCGTCGTGTCCTCGGGTCCAACTTTACCCTATCACGTACCTGCTCCCTTCCGAGCTATCCCAGGCGCAAAACATTACTATCCATCGGTCCGTACCTTACTGTACCGATCTCGCAAGACCAATAATCTCCGCGGCACAGTCGTCCGGCCTCTCGAGGTTAATCCAGTGCCCGGCCCCATCGACCAGCACTTTGCCCACAAACATTCCCTCTTGCACGCTGCGTCCCTCCTCCATAGCCTCCATCGCGCCGGGTACCTGATGTGTACCCCAATCGCGGGCCCCGGCTACGTACTTTGTCGGCATCGCAAGTCTTCTGCCGGCGAACATATCCAACTCCCTAAGTAGGCCGGGGTTCGTAAGGGCTCCATACCACATCAGCGACTCTCGGAAGGTCGTGCGTTCAAACTCTCGCGCGTAGACTTCGAGATCCTTGTCGGGCAACCACGGCGTCTGGGGCAAGGTTTGGTGCACCTCGGGCGGCTCCCGCGCCATGTCCAGGGCCACATTGGCACGCATAGAGACACCAGCTCTCATCACATAGTAGTGTGGCATGATGGCCAGCTCATCTGCTGTCCACGATCTCAACGGTCGCGGTGGCGCCTCATCAGCGGCAGGGTGGTGGTCACCGGACTTGAGGTGGAAGTAACCCCTGAGAAAGTCGCGCAAAGGCTGACCTGTCGGGTGGCTCCATTCGTCCGCGGCCTGGGATGTCGCGTTGTACCACTTGTAGGCGACTCTCGGAGGATTAAGCTTCGCGAGGGATGTGTGGATATCGGGATCACGGAGCCGCTCAAACCTCGTCTCTGGACGCGGGCTGCAGGGGAGGAACTGCGCGGGAGACTCATGGCCAAAGGGAATTTTTGGGGTCCCCCCAAAGGGGTGAGACATAAGCACCAACGACCGCACCGAATCAGGTCTGACCAGGGCAAAGAGCGATGCCGCAAAAGCACCAACGTCATGTCCTACCAGACAGTCGACCCGGTCGTAGCCCAGCGCATGAACCAACGCCAAAGAGTCCCTCACCAACGTCAGGGGGCGAAAGGTCGATCTGTCAAAAGGCATCCCGTCGGCATTGTGGGTGCGCCCCGAGCCCCTCAAGTCTGGAGCAACGGCATAGAAACCGGCCTCTGAGAGCCTGAGCATAATATGGCGCCAGTCGTAGGACAAGTTAGGAAAACCGTGGAGGAGGAGAACTAAAGGCGGGCGAATATCCTTCGTGGTTGTCGGGATACTCTCGAGTGCATGAATCCTTAGACCTCTGGGAGATGTAGTGATAAACCGTGATGTTACACCCGGAGGTAGATCCCAAGGCGGGAGCCTGGTTCGGTCCGTAGTCTCACTCATCCCGAATTCGTAAAAACGAATTTCTCTTTGTTGCGTTGTCGAAAGGACCTTTGTCGTAATTCAGATTGAAAGAATCCGTAAGGTCAGACTTTTCACACCCCGATCCTTGAGGTTAATACTAAGTTGCGCATGACGTTTGGGGTCGGTAGTTAGAATACCGAGGCAAACCCCATAATATCGGTTCGGGGAACGAGGCCGGTAAAGCGGGAGGTGCGGAGAAGTGTACGCCATCGACGAGGCTACCACTAGTAGTGAGTCGTGGTCAATCGAGAGCAGACTTGGCCAGATACTCTGACATTGCAAGAATACATACGGAGTGCTCCGCACCACAGTAGTACTACTACTAGCAGTACGTATATTCGATGAAGGATATAAATTGCATCAAGGTGCCCTCAAGGGTGCGTAAATTTCCAGGTGTCCTTATTTTGGAATTCCATCGCCAGGCCTTTCTCGGTGATAGAAGGCACAAGAGCCTCGACCATGACTTCAGCGTGAGGGACATTCTCACAATCTAGGCGCTCGGCAGTCAGTGTACGACCGAAATTATGGCATTAAAAGTGCCCGCAAGCCTCACCGAAAGTAAACGCGCCGCTGAACGCTACCTTCATCAATCATTACCTTCCAGTAATGACTTATAACCGCTGATGACTCTTGTGGGGATGTTTCTTCTGACCGTTGGCTTCCTTGACTGCCTCGTGGTGTATGGGCTGATGATAGCTGCCACAAAGGCTGCGGTGCGGGCGTGACAGTGCGTGCTGATGTCTACTTAGTACTAGTACTGGCAGTATCTGTAGGGAGAGCTGCGGCTCTTTTCTTGCGCCCATCCAAGCTTCTTTCCTCCATACCTCTTTCCTCCATACCTCTTTCCTCCATACCTCTTTCCTCCATACCTCTTTCCTCCATACCTCTTTCCTCCATGTACATCTTCCACCCCCAAGTAGTCTACCACCATAAGAAGGTGCTCCTGTCAAATATTTACACCATTGTTATATAATGAAGGTGCCAACTGACCCCTCCGTGCATGTAAAATAGGACTGCTGCATGAGAACGCTCTACCCAGGTACACGGCTATATAGAATAGGTACGAACGTAATCATTATCCTCGTCACCGCAACCCTTGTGACCGGAAACTGCTCAATCCACTACAAAAGACTGACCAACTGTTTACCTTTGTTGCCATATATTGAACCACTATTACACAAGATACGGGCTAGTTTAATTGACATCGCGTCGTTTAGTCTAGCACATCATATTCGCAAGACTACTAACGAAGGCACGTTCCTATTGAGTAGACCTAGGTGTGTCATACAAGGTATCGGAATTACGCAATCGACAGATATGGTATCGATGGAGAAAAAGAAATTTGAAAAAAAAGATATATTTCATGTCTTTAAACAGCGCAATGCAATACTTGATCGCATATCGCTACTGGTACTTTCCATAAAACATTCCTTAACGGAGTTATATGATCTAACTGTTCTTAGGACGCGATTGTCCCCTTCCATCAACTCTTGTTAGATTATCCGAACGCAATTGCTTCTCATTTGGCAACTCTGGAAACGGCACCATGCCCCTACTAGGCAATACAATAGCAGCAGGCGTATGCTCAACCCGTCGAGTGTACTCAATCCCAGGGTGGTCACCATGAGCCGGGATAACGAAGATGGGCGAAGTCCTGCCTACGCCAGCGTGGCGATAGAAGCGACTCTTGACGTCGACGGATACAAGCCTGCGAGTGAACTCCTCCCCCCCTGGGCCGGCTTTCCACAGCCTGTCCCCGGTGACGCCGCTCTTGCTCCACTGAACTTGCCTGTGTTGCCCTCGCGCGTCTTCCCGATCAAGCAGGTCATGCAGCGACGAGGCTACGTCGTCACCCGCATTGGCAAGAATGAAGCGATCCTGTGTCTCGACTCCCACCCCTGCCTCTGCTGTGGGCAACTTCGAGGGAAAACTAGCCTCGCCGGCCAACAGGTCCAAAGCGTTCAGATGGCTGATCTCGAGCTCGTGTGTTCTAGCGACGAGATGCTGATAGTGAAGTAGCCACTGACCGATGAAGGAGCTACGGACGTTTGCTAGATCAGGTTTCTCGTTGCTGTCGTCGTCCCGGGGTAGAATAGAGAGGATACCCCCGGTATCTGCGTATTCGTTATCGAGCGTCAGGAGGCATTCATCGGCACGCTCGAGCAGGCTTTGATGGTGCAAGAATGGTGTTTCTGCCCTGTTCTCGGCCTCCACCTGAGTCCAGGGACATTCAATCTTGACATCGCGTGTCTGTGTCTCCCGCCGCTGGTTCCGCAGGTTTGATAACGGCACGTGGTGGGACTCGTCTTCATTTGTATAAGGCGTGTCGAGATCGTTAAGAAAGTCAAAGGCATCGTTATGCACGAACCCCGATTTTCCCTGATCCAAACCAGCAGGCACGCAAAGTCGGTGAATAAGGTTACATAACGACTGAGCGTGTTGCTTCAATTCCAGCAAAGTAGGGGCAGGACCCGATGAAAGGTAGGAACAGTTGAGGTGCTGGAAACTTTGCAGACCTGACTCGTCGATCATGCCAGCCTCGGGTAACAAGGCGATAGACTGGTAAGCAGATGCGTGTCTGCTTGCAGGAATACAGCCACGGCCATTCTTCTTTCCATTGAGGGCGCTGTCCTTACCCTGGCCTCCGTTCATTTCTTTGAAGGGCGCTGATACCATTGTGCTTGATACCAAAAAAAAGGTTACGAAAAGGTAATCAAAGAAGTAAGACCGCAAGCTCGTGCATCGATCAGAAGGTGTTTTAAAGAAGATGAGGTACGAGTTGGGTCTGCACGATACTTGACTACCAACAAGCAGTTTCGGTTCTTAGGACTATAAACGTCAACAAGAAGGTTAGGCACTGGTTCCATAGTGACCTGGGTGATCTCAATAGGAGGGCTTTGAGGTCAGAGCGATATCAAGAACAAAGGGCGCAATCTACATTCAAAGAGTACTTCGCCATACCGCACCCCCTCTAGGTCGTCCATCCCGGCCTTTGGCTTTTGGGCGTTCTTTGTTCCAAGGAACGTTTAGTCGCGGATGAAGTAGCTAGGGCGGGTGCGAGTACGTACTACTTGAGACAAAATATGCATCGATTGTTGATTGCTGGCAATGTTGACAATAGTTGCATGTCTCGGTTACCTGGCAGTGACCGGTTTGGGGCACACGCTGAGACAGAAACGGTTCCCGGTAGCATGGGATGAAGCATCCGTGTGGGTGTGACCTGTCTCCACTGGACCTGGATCTAGGGTAAAGCTTCAGGATCAGAGGCAGCGGGAGGTAGAATTGCGTCTCTAGAAAAGAGTCGACATATACAAACAACCGCCTTCATTCAATCTGTCAGGTACAACAAGGCTGCGGCCCCGCGAGGTGCATTACATCATCACAGACTTGGCTATATTGTCGATTACAAGCCCAGGTTCTAAGTAAGGAGTGAAGGCGCTCAGCTCGAGTGGTCAAAGGTTCTGAGAGATGCCCAATATGGTAACCTACAAGCCGAAAACGTCGGTCTGCATTGTACGCGTGTTATCGCCGTCGCATGCCTCATGCATCGTGGAGACATATGGAACTACGAGTTCCGGCTATTCAGGTGGATGGGACGAAAAACGACACAAAGGCCTGGTAGGCAAGCAACAGAGTTTGCGGCTGACACTCCATTGGCACGATGATACTATTCCGCGTTGGCAGGCATGGACTAGCAGTAATGTTTAGTGTAAGTTGGCCACCGGACGACGCTACTACTAGCGACTCCGGCACATGCGCTTAAACAGTACCAACGAGAGGGGGTGGGCTGGTGAGTAACAGGTGAAGAGTATTCCGTACTCTGTACTGCGATCGATGAAGTTTTCCACGAGGGTGACAGCTGAGGATACCTCACCGCGATATACGTCGGTGCCAAATCGAGGTCCTGAGTACTCCGTACTCGGGTTATGATGGCATTACCGGGGTCAAAGGGGAGACACTGAGATCTTAATCGGTACTTGGATCGGGGAATTTGACGGCGATGCTAGCCTTGGATCGTCGCTTGGCCTTACCATGCGTGGTTGCTTTGTGCGACGTGAAAGGATGGCGGTAGAGAGAGAGAGAGAGAGAGAGACCATGACCGATGCATTCATCTAGAAAGAAGTCTACGGAGTAGTATTTCTCGTGTCAACTTTATCCAGAAAGGTCCTGTTACTTGAGCTTATTTTTGGTGGTTATCGGCGAAGTGGTCAAGATAAGGTGGCACTTCACAAAAAATCTCAGGAGATGGAGCTCTGGGGGGGATTGTCTTGTGTGCTTGTCAGCCTTGTCTTGCCTTGTCTTTTCACATCTGGTGGTGACATCATATCCTCATGAATATCCCAATGCGTCGCGTCTCTCCCTCCGCACGATTCAAGCTGATCTCTGTGTCAGGTACTCCGTCATCCGTATAGCTGGGTCAAGCAAGGTGCGCTATGCGCGTTATGGCTGCAGTGTAAATATCCGTTGACGAAAGAATATGATTCTTATTATTCTATTCAGGGATTTTTGGGACATCTTTCTTCGTCGACCACGGATTACATCGTACCCAAAAGAAGAAAATGACGAGTTTGTTGTTGTGTAAGAAAACGGGCGAACGACCTAGGGTAGAGTGGAGGGGTTTCGTGGTGGAGCACCGAAGATGGGATGGCCAGCTCAGCAGGGATCACCGACGGTCTCTTCAGTGTTCATCACCCCCAAACGTGGAACCCAGGGGCAGTAAGAGGTACTCTCGATCACGAGCTTTGAAGGACCAGGTCTGGACCTTGTGCGCTTGGCCAAGGGGGGAGGGAAAGAGGAGCAAAACTTTTCTCCAACACACAGACCAAGTAACGGTTTCAAGCAACGAACCTTGGCCTTGTCGTTTCAACACCTAAAAATCTTCGCCAGAGAAAAAAGACAAGAGGTCTCCAGGTCGCACAGGGCGGCTACACGAGGAAGGGGTGTGTTTTGGTTTGATTGGATTGATGCTCTCAATGTCTTTCGCTTGACGTGGCAAATAGACAGTCAAAGGTGGCGCAGAGATCCGGTCAAACCTAGACTCGCCGCGGCACGTCTTGCGAGGGTTTACGGAGTATCGTAGCCAGCAAAGACTCTACGACAAGAGGGATCTAAACACGAGTCGACGATGGGAGGGAGAGAGAGTGGCTGGGCCCCCAAAAGGTTAACGCCAGCGGTGGCCTCCAATCTCCACCACTCGGTTTATGGAATATGCCGCTAGTGGTTAGCTCCAGTAGCTTCTTGCTAGAAGTGCTACATAGTATGGTACTCTTTGCTTCAGTGCTACTCCGTACTTGGCCTTGTCAATCTCAGCGCAGGCCTGGCTAGGCGCTAAAGGTGCGTCCAGCTCGACAGGGATCCTCGATCTACTCCGTACTCTCTGAAAGGGTTGCACCTGTTTGCATGCAGGATTCCATCATCACTTGTCCCTCTTCAGGTACCGAGTACACGCAGATGCTAGCTTTGGAGCGGCCTTTGTGCTATTTCGTCTAGTAGATGCAGCAGCGAGCTAGCATCATAGAAACGACGTGTGTACGGAGTATGTTGGTAGAGTATTATGCCAATCGTCTCCAGTTGCAGGCGGCAATGGAATATACTGAATGCCCAATGACGATGATGGGGGGGTTGGGGTAGTACGATACTACCGCTGAAAAAGAAAAGAAAAAAAAACAGATGGCTCGTGCAAAACAAGAGCGATCACGTCCCGATGATGGCTTCCCGGTCGCAGATCCACTACCTACTGAGCGGTCACTGGTTAGCACCGCACGAGATACCTACAGTAAAGTTGGAGATATCAGTCTTGTCCTGCCGACAAGCGAAATTTCAATGGCACTAGTAGGTAACAGAGAGGGAAAGTCTCCTCCAGCGAACTGAACCGTCGTCGATTGCCATCGAACCACCCCTGGTCCTAGTAGTAGCATCCATTACTGCTACTACCACTACGGAGTACTACTACTAGCTTCTCTTTTTTTTTCTCTTCCTTGATTCCCCCCCAAGAGGCCACCGAATCAGCCCAGTCAATCCCCATTTCAAGCCCTTCATTTCTCTATTTTTCGTCGTAGTTTCCCTTCCTATTTTTTTCCCTTTTACTCTTCCTCTTCTTCCTTTTTATTACGTTTGCTCATTAGGAAGGGAGAATTGAGCTTATGAGAAAAAAGAGAGCTATGAAAGCAGTGTTTCTCCCTTTGGTTGCATCAATTGCTTAAAGTCTTTCCCCAATTCCTTTCTGTCTGACATCATATTGTCTAATTACTGGGCGACACATACCCCGGAAGTTGGAAAGAGGGCCACACGCACGGCATTCCACCTCAACCGCAACGGCCTGGATTTGAACGTTAATTGAGATATTAAAGACAGGGCGCCGATAAGAGAGAAGGGGGAGCCTGTCTCGGCTGTATCTGACACGGAAGCACAAAACGTGGTGAAACAGCAAACAAACCGGTTATCGTTTGCTGGGTTACTCGTATATCAAAGAAGAAGAAGAAGAAAAAAAGAGGTTTCAGAAGAGGCAACGAAAACAAACAAGGGCCCGCCAATACCCACTGGCTGGTAGTTTCCTTGCTTTTATTCCTCCTCCTCCTCCTCCTCCTCTTCTTCTTTTCTATTTTCTTCAAGGGTCAAAGTACGAGAAAACAACAACCTGAGTTGTGTTTATCGCATCGAGCGTGAGAAGCCGCAAAGATGGGTAACTTTATCAGTTGGATCAAGACCAACATACCCGACCCGGGGAATGGTGACCCTTCGCAGGGTGAAGCCCGCGAGGGCAAGAACCAGCCTCAGTCGATTTCTGGTAAGTGACTACTATGGGATTACACCTGCTGCTGCTGCCACTACTGTTGCTGCTGTTGCTCCTGCTTGGGTTGCGAATACTAACATGTGCTGTAGGCATGGTGTCCACTTTGGTGCCCGTCCTTGTCATGAGCGCCATCTACATCATCATCTTCCTCGTGATCCGATACAACCAAAAGAGATTCTACGCACCCAGAACGTATTTGGGGTCCCTCCGCGAGAATGAGCGCAGCCCGGAACTGCCCAAGGGTCTCTTCAACTGGATCGGCAGCTTCTGGAAGATGCCAGATGCCTACGCGCTACAGCATCAGAGCCTCGACGCCTACCTCTTCCTGCGCTACCTTCGCATCTGCACCACCATCTGCTTCGTTTCGCTCTGCATCACCTGGCCGATTCTGTTCCCCATCAATGCCACGGGTGGCAATGGGCTGTCCCAGCTCGAAATCCTGTCATACTCCAACGTCAACGTGGACAAGAACGGGACGAGATTGTTTGCGCACGCTCTCGTGGCCTGGGTCGTCTATGGCATGGTTATCTACATGATCACGCGCGAGTGCATCTTCTTCATCAACCTTCGCCAGGCCTACCTCCTCACCCCGCAGTACGCTAAGCGCATCTCCTCGCGCACCGTCCTCTTCACTGCCGTCCCCGACGAGTTTCTCGATGGCGATCGCCTGCGACAGGTCTTTGGCGCCGATGCTGTGAAGAACGTCTGGGTCGCCGGCCTTACCAAGGATTTGGACGATGCCGTCGAGGAGCGCGACAAGGTGGCCATGACACTGGAGAAGGGAGAGATTAAGCTGCTCAAGGCCGTCAACAAGGCTCGCATTGCCGCCGCCAAAAAGGACAAGTCGGGCGCCGCCCCCGACGTAGCCCGCGATACCGAGCACGGCAGTCTTGCCTCGCGCTGGATCACCGATAAGATGCGTCCCACCCACCGCACCGGCAAGTTTGGCCTCATCGGCAAGAAGGTCGACACGGTCGAATGGGGTCGTACCGAACTCCACACTCTGGTCCCCAAGGTTGATGCCATGCAGGCCGACTTCGCTGCCGGAAAGTACGAAAAGGTCAACTCCGTCTTCGTCGAATTCTACACCCAGTCCGACGCCCAGGCCGCAGCCCAGGTCGTTACCCATCACCACGCCCTGCACATGTCCCCGCGCTTCATCGGCGTCAAGCCCGACGAGGTGGTCTGGAAGAACCTCTCGATTTCTTGGTGGCAAAAGGTTATCCGCCGTTACTTGGCCGTCTTGTTCATCGCCCTTCTCGTCATCTTCTGGGCTATTCCTGTCGGTATCGTAGGTATCATCGCCCAGGTTAACACCCTCAAGTCACTCCCTGGCCTCACCTGGATTGGCGATATTCCTCCGGTACGTACTATCCCCCCCTTTCCAAGATATATGCCCCAGTTGTTCTTTACTAACATTTTGTTTTCAGGTTATTCTTGGTGTCGTCTCCGGTCTTTTGCCCTCAGTGGCCCTCTCCATCTTGATGAGCTTGGTTCCCATCATTATGCGTGCCCTGGCCAAGTTCGCAGGCGAGGTTTCGCTGTCCCGCGTCGAGCTCTTTACGCAAAACGCCTACTTCACCTTCCAGATCGTCCAGGTGTTCCTCATCCGCACGCTGACCGATACTGCCTCGACGGCGATTATCAACATCGCCCAGGACCCCAGCAGCATCTTTGGCACCCTTGGCGAGGCCATCCCGACGTCGTCCAACTTTTACATCTCCTACTTCATCGTCCAGGGTCTGAGCATCGCTACTAGCACTCTCACCCAGGTCGTCGGCTGCGTCATCTTCAACCTCATGTACAAGTTCCTCGCTACTACGCCTCGCGCCATGTACACCAAGTGGACTACGCTCAGCGCCGTCCTCTGGGGCAGCCTGCTACCCGTCTACAGCGCCATTGCCGTCATCAGCATCACCTACTCCGTAATTGCTCCCCTGATGCTTTTCTGGTCCACCCTGGGCCTCGGCTTCTTCTACCTGGCCTACCGTTACAACATCCTGTTTGTTTCTGATACCCAGGTGGATACTCGTGGTCTTTTCTACCCCCGCGCTCTCAAGCACCTGTTTGTCGGTGTGTACATTGCCGAGATTTGCATGATTGGTCTGTTCTCCGTCTCCAAGGCTGGTGGTCCCGCCGCCCTCATGGCTGTCTTCCTCATCTTCACCATCATCTACCACATGACACTTTCCAAGTCTCTCGACCCTCTGCTTTACAACCTTCCCCGTACCTTGCAGGTCGAGGAGGAGTTGCTCCAGGCTCGTGCTTCTGCTTCGGACCCTGAGGCGGTGATGCCCAACGAGTCCAACGAGGAGACTGGCACCAACGGCAAGTCTAACCTTAAGAAGCTTGCCCCAGGCGGTGCCGATGGCGGTGTTCAGAAGAAGGGCAACTTCTTGGTCAAGTGGCTCAAGCCCTGGATCTTTGCCGACTACGCCACTCTCCGCCACATGGTCCCCAACGAGAGCGTGGTCCTGGCTCCCGTCGATTATACCGAGGAGGTCGAGCGCAACGCCTACTGGCCACCCTCGGTCACGAGCTCCACGCCCGTCCTCTGGATCCCCCAGGACCCTCTCGGTGTGTCCAAGCAGGAGATTGCTCTCACCGGCAAGGTCATTCCCATCTCGGACGAGGGCGCTACGCTCAACGACAAGAACAAGGTGGAGTGGGACGCCGAGTCGGCTCGTCCTCCTATCTGGAGCGAGAAGGTTTACTACTAAGGAGTGGCATCGAGGTGCTTTGTGTTTCATTTTTCTCTCCCATTTCGTTGGAAACGGGATGAGAGGAGAAAGCGAGACCTGTGCTATCCCTACTATCAACATTCTCCCCCCTCCCTATAATACCTTATGATACCCCCTTTTCATCCTTGGCTCGTTTAGAGAGACTTGGGCTTTTCTTCCGAATAATTGGTCGCCATTTCGAGTCATCATGATGGAGACGTATCGGATACGCCGATCCCCCGTGTGTGGCTAGGCTTTGTGAACCTCTTATTGCCGGAGTGCCTCGTTTGTTCTGTGGTAGTCTTAATATTCTCCTATCGAATAGCTTCTAGTGATGAGAATTAATAAACTAGTAGTAATACAATCATCTGTACTGCGTGTTCTGTTTATACTTGGTGCTACGATGACTCTCGTGGGCTCGAAGATTTTTGTTCTCGCGTGTGTTTCTTTCTTTTCTTCTTTGGAGGGAGGTGGACCAGAGGGTTGGGTTTCGTACTAGTTGTTGTCACGCATCTGTCAGACTTGCATTCTTTGAAGGGTGTAGTGATAGGATGTGCATCCGGACGTTTTATTGAACTGATGTAACTTCGTGAGAAGTTGGCGTGTAAAGTAGCACGATTGTTCCCAGAATATTTCATATATATAGATATATCTATAGATATATTCTATGAGTACCTTTTACTCCAAGTAGATATATAATTCTGATGTTCGGTCATAATTTAAATCGTTCTCTAGGGTTGATAGGATTTGGAGCTGTCGGAAAATTGGCAGCTGTTTTCTCGGAGGTTACTACGGGGTATTACTACTGTTACTGCTACAATAGACTTGCTGCTTGTTATTAGCAGCAGTAGGTAGTACGGAGTACGGAGTACTGAGTACCATAGGCCCATGCCACCGTGGTACCTCAGCTAACCTCTTTTTGACGCCTGCTTCATCCCCGGTTCCGAAAAAATACCGGAAAATCGCGGGAAACATCGCCAGCTCACTCTCGGAAAATCCGAGCATTGATTTTTTTTTCAACCTTGCATTTTTGTCTTCTTCTTCCTCATTTATTAGAGGACACCGAGAGAAAAGAGTAAGAAACAAAAAGGCAGCGACTTGTGCAAGATCTTATAGGGGTTTTTCTTGCCCTTGACTCTGGGGATCTCTCTCTTTTGTTCTCTTCTAATCTTAGATTACCGTGCCTTACGGAGTATAGAAGACGAATCCTTATTGCCAGGTTCATCTTTTTTTTTGTTGGGGATCTAAAAAAGCACCAATTCTCAATTTAGATTGGCGAATTGATTGCTTGTCAAATTATATCTCATCTAGGTATGTAGGTGCATATACAAAAAAAAAACATCTCCCTCTATTTTCCCCCCGGTAGTATAAATCAATTTTTTGCCCCCCCCTAACAATTTTTATTTTCTCTTAGATACCTATTCTTCTACCTCCCATACTACGACTGCCTGGCCTAATACAAACCGATAATTCCCGGCCCGTCATAATGCTTCGCACAACATCGGCTAGAGCGGGAGCTTCGCTGCTCCCCTCATTGCCGAGGACTTGCAGCGCCGGAAGTGGTAGCGGCAGCAGCAGCAGCAGCAGCAGACTCGTGGGCGCCGCCTCCACTGGCACATGCCTGCGTTCCATTGCGACCAGCTCGAGATCGACGCCCGCGACCCCTCTTCGCCTCAACGTCACTCCCTCCTCCTCCCACCCCTCCTCCCGCTATAGCTTCACCCGCAACCTCAACCTCAAGGCCTACCGTACCTTCACCACCACCGCTCGCAACATGGCCGAGACCCGCGCAGAGAGCGATGCCTTTGGCGAGATCCAGGTCCCCGCCGACAAGTACTGGGGTGCCCAGACTCAGCGTTCCCTGACCAACTTCGACATCAACCAGCCTCAGGACCGCATGCCCCCCGCCATTGTCAAGGCCTTTGGTATTCTCAAGGGTGCCGCCGCCACCGTCAACCTGCGCTATGGTCTGGGTAAGTCACCTTGTCCTAGTCGGAATAATTCATGAGAGTCAGGAGGTTACGATTACTAAAACCTCTACCTTCTCCCCTTCCCCCTTCCCGTCATGGCGAAATAGACCCCGAGATCAGCAAGGCCATCCAGCAGGCCGCCAAGGAAGTTGCCGATGGCAAGCTTCTCGACCACTTCCCCCTCGTCGTCTGGCAGACGGGCTCCGGCACCCAGTCTAACATGAACGCCAACGAAGTCATCTCCAACCGCGCCATCGAGATCCTGGGCGGCAAGATGGGCAGCAAGAAGCCCGTCCACCCCAACGATCATGTCAACCGTTCCGCCTCGTCCAACGATACCTTCCCCACCGTCATGCATATCGCCGCCGTCCTCGAGCTCGAGCGCGACCTGATCCCCGCCCTGCGCAGTCTGCGGGCCGCCCTCCAGGCCAAGGTCGACGACTTTGAGGCCAAGAAGATTATCAAAATTGGCAGGACCCATCTGCAGGACGCCACCCCTCTTACGCTGGCCCAGGAGTTCTCTGGATACGTCGCCCAGCTCGACTTTGGCATCGCCCGTATTCAGTCTTCTCTCCCCGACCTGCGCCTGCTTGCTCAGGGCGGCACCGCCGTCGGCACTGGCATCAACACCTTTGAGGGCTTCGCCGAGGGTATCGCTGAGGAGGTGACCAAGATGACTGGTACCGAGTTCAAGACTGCCCCCAACAAGTTTGAAGCGCTCGCTGCCCACGACGCCATTGTCCAGGCCCACGGCAGCCTCAACACCGTTGCCACGTCCCTGACCAAGATTGCCCAGGATATCCGCTACCTTGGCAGTGGACCTCGCTGTGGCCTCGGCGAGCTCAGCCTGCCCGAGAACGAGCCCGGCAGCTCCATCATGCCCGGCAAGGTTAACCCCACGCAGTGCGAGGCCCTCACCATGGTCTGCGCCCAGGTCATGGGCAACAACGTCGCTTGCACCATTGGCGGCATGAACGGCCAGTTTGAACTCAACGTCTACAAGCCCCTGGTTATCCGCAACCTCCTGCACAGCTCTCGTCTGCTTGCCGACGGCATGCGCTCGTTTGAGAAGAACCTCGTCGCTGGTCTGCAAGCCAACGAGGAGAAGATTAGTAAGATTATGAAGGAATCGTGAGTCCCTCCCCCTTTCTCTTTTTGCAAACCCCCCCCCCCCCCCCCCCTTTGCCTTCGTTGGTAATCATGTTTGACTGACAATGTGGGTAGGCTCATGCTCGTCACCTGCCTCAACCCCAAGATTGGCTACGACATGGCTAGCAAGGTAGCCAAGAACGCGCACAAGAAGGGGACCAACCTCAAGGACAGCGCCATGGAGCTCCAGGCTCTTTCGGAGGAGGACTTTGACACTCTTGTCAAGCCCGAGCTCATGGTCAACCCCGCGCCTTACAAGGGTTAGGGTTAGGGGGTGTAAAAGACTCCGAGGAGTGACGAATTGAATGTTTGTATGATTACTAGTAGTTTTAGAAGGCGAAGGGCACCCAAAAGTGATGGGCAATGTATTATTGTTGAACGTCATGGTCAGTCGTGTGGTGTGTGGTGTGGTGTGCATTTGCGTCACTGGGATCACGCTTGAAAGTATTCTTTGGCTTGGTCCAGGCCAGCTTCCTCCTGGAGCTCCCTCACGGGGTTCTTTTCGTCCATGTAGTGGATGATTTCTAGGCTACGGCGGCTGCTGCTGTTGGGGTGATGGGTATATTGTTCGGCTATAGGGGGTTTGTGATCAAGTACCCGGCATGAGATCCAAGAGACCTGAGAGACCCAAGAGACGCGGGATACGCCCTACTAGTTTTGAGATTGGGATTGAGCCGTGTGCTTGCACTCTGGACTTTTGCTTACAAGGCCGGATAGGTTGTATTCCTAGGGAGTCCAAATTTACTGTTATCTCACATCGCTTTCTAGGTTGATGTGTGTGGACAGCTCCTGCTTTATCTAAATCTCTGATGTACATGGCAATACCTGCTGCCGGTGAGATTTACTACAGGTATGGATGTAGCATTAGGTATATGAAGCACTACTAATAGTACCACTATTGCTAGTCTCGCCTTGCTACTACCCGGGCTGTTCTTGCTTTTTGCCATATATGCGAGTTTGGGGAGGGGAGCGGTCTGGCTGGAAGGGGGGAAGGAAGGAAGGAGGAGGCGACATGACGAGGGGAGGAAGGTGCCTGGTCAGCACCCAATTCACTCCGTACGCTGAGCTGAGCTGTTCTCTGCGCGTCGTTTGCTCCTCTCGTGACTAAATCTAGACAGTCAGCGTTCGATGGAGGGAAAGGGTTCGGAAAACCTCCCGTGAATCTATAGATGACGTCTTGAAGTCGTCGAGCTGCATTTCTGCTCTCTCCTCTTTTCCTTTTCCTTTTGTCTTTTTTCTTTTTTCTTCTTCTTCTTCTTCTTCTTCTTCTCCGCTGAACTGAACTAATCTGAACTGATCTGAACTGAGCTGAACTGAGCTGGAGTGAGCTGGAAACTTTCGTCCAAGGATTTCTATGTTCGGGGTCGCTGGTGAGGTTCCCCGCGTCTTCCCCCCCTCTCACCTCTCACCTCTCGCCTCATCCTACCTCTTTCTCCTTTGCCGAGGTGATTTTTCTCGTTGGGTTGCTGGGGGCAGATTGGACCGGAATGGAAATGCAGCCAAGACTCGATGCGATATCTGACGAGGGGACCAACATCGACCTCTTGGGCTCTGAGAGGGTAGCTGACTGCAGGTGGCTTTGCTTCCTGCTCTGAAAGGGGTGGTCAGAAAATATCATCCTCGCGGTCCATTTCACCGGTAGGCTGCATTATGTTGATCCCTTTTCTTTAAGTTCCCTGAAAATAATCGTTTAGCAGGTCACACAGCTAAGGCCGATTAACTCGCATGAAGCAGGCGTTGGATATTACTTGGGGGCGGGCAGCCATACCACCCATAAGTGGTTGGCCCTGTTTCTTGTCATCGCTCGTCGGTCGTTTGGACATTGCGTGGAGACTATCTCTCCCGCAACATCAAGCAGACGAAACCTGACCCTTGGCGGCCCTTTTCTCAGTTGTCGCTTTTCATCTCATTCTCCCGTGTAGAGAATGCGAAGGCTGTCAAGGTTTTAGAAGGTATTGCCGATGACGTGCTTTTACCTCGATTCGACGGGATGTAGCCGAATTTACTTGCATATGCGCGTCAGTGGCGAGGCTGCCAGCCAATGTCTCAGCTTCCAACCGCCCCCCCCCTCCCCAAAGGGGTGATAGGCTGTCAACCGGTCAAGTGGCGTGTATATATGCACTTTGCGGGCTTTTCGAGGTCCGATTGTGTTGCATTAGAAAGTGTGTTTTTGGGTGCGATTGAAAGTTTGCTTTGCCAAGATTGCAACATCAAACTCTCAACCTCAACTTCGCATGTCTAATTGCAACCCTCACAGCATCTCCCTCGCCGCGAGCCACGCCAATCATTTCTCCCAAGGCTACACTGTGCGAGTCGTGCCCATTATTTCGCCCAATGATTCCGCACACGCTCCTCCTTTCTCCGCTCGGGGTGCGCGCCATTCGTGGTTCCTTTCTTCGTGAAGCAAAGAGCTTGGGCCTACAGTTTTCCTCTGACACTGATCGATACGACATCCGAGAAAGTGAAGAAGATGAGCAAGCAAGGCACGTGAAAAGGAGGGAAGAAGAGACAAGGTCAGGCCATGAAGATATTGCGGACATATGGCAGACTTATTCAGTCTGTACCGATTACTTGGCGCAGACTACGGAGCATTCCGTAGATGTATGGAGTATGTCTTTGGAGGGTTACGAGTTCTGCTAATTACTCCTACAGATACTACGGAGTAGATACCTACCATGAGACGACGGAGGCAGCAGAACATGCGTTCTCATCTTCGATACGGAGTACTCTGTATGGTGCACAGAGCAATAGCGAACCTCAGCTTTTTAATATCCGGCAGTCTGTTTTTTATTTTTGAGAAAAAGAAAAAGGGGATGCTAGATTCCAAACGCACACTCCGTACTCCGTACTCCGTAAGCGAGTATTAACTGTTTTATGACCAAAGAACTGGGGGATAAAACCCAAGCATTATACACAGGGTCCGCAATACCGACTATTTGGCATCCACTAAAAGGAAAGCTCCTCCTCCATTGGAGTATGTATGAACAGACTGAGCAAGTCCCAGAGAAACGACAGAGAAAAACCGTTATAGCTGGCTTGTGCGAACCCTGCTGTTTAAGGAAAGGGGACAGGGGTTGGGATGCCATGGCCCGCTTTGACTCAACACGGGACCGCACAGTCACTCGTTACCATTACCCTCTGGCCTTTTACGAGGCAGCAAGAACGGTTGCGAATTTCACGATTTCAGGCGTGTGATGAGATGATCGGAGACACTACGTAAGGTCCCAAATCCTAGGGGACGTTAGGACTTGGGTGCTCACTGCTCCGTACTACGTACGCGGGCCTGCCGAGCTGATTCTTACGGTCGGCCGCTGTGAATTGCACTGAGTTCTGTGGGTGTGATTAGACTGCATTACTGACCGCGATTTCAGTCATTTCTGGAGCCATGGGGTGAGGGTTATCAGGAAGAACTTTGCACTTTACAGATTGTGACGTGGATGCGTTGGTGAGGAGGACTGTACGAAGCACATGTGACATGAGCCTCCCCCATGGTAAGCAGCAGAGCACATGTTGTTTTTTTGTTCTCATCTTTTCCCGTTTTGGAACAATTCATTATTTGACTTATCGTGGCTGACTGCTCTATCAGGAAACAGACGACAGACAAACGACAGGGCATCGTCTCTCTGGGTCCCCTTCATCCTCAGACCGAGTTTTTGTACGGAGTACATTCTACGTGGTGCTCCGTACTATGTAGACATGTACCGTGGAGTAAACGCTCTGATCCATCCTGGCTCCGTGGCGGGCCCTTTTTCTCATTCTTTGTCGCCAATTATTGCTACCCATGGACAAAGGTCACGCATAAAGTCGACCTGGGTGATCTACAACGCCCCTGGTGGACGAAAAGAATAATGGGAAAAGGATAACGAATCCCAGGGCCTCCAACATGAGAAATGCTGGAAATCGCCCATTTTCCTGATAGCCATCTCTGTCCGTTTTCTTTTGTCCCTCGGTAAAGAAAAAAGCACATTTGCTATTGCTATGCTATTGCACGGCCCCAGCCCCCATGTTGCAAGGCTCTGGCGGCGAGATGGTCTTGGCTGTATGGTGGTATTGGTGAATAGAGTTTACCCACGCCTCTTGTTTGCCTTCGTTACCGGAGTATGCGTCTTATATCCAGAAGACTGTCCTACATGAGGTCTTAGCCTGGACCTCTTTGGCGCTTGTGCGGGGGCAGCGCTTTCTTGCCTGATGGATGGGTTTTGTCTGATATCATGACCGGAACCCCTCGAACCTTTCCAGACAGAGAGTAACACGAGATCGTATACTCCATACTCCTCTGTATTTCGTACTCCCAGTAGCCTTTTACTGCAACTTTGCTCTCACTAATAACCACATCGGAAACATCTCGAGACGTGATCACAGAAAATGGGGATTTTCAAATCAACAAAGAGCCGAAAGAGGCAACCTCCCATAGTCCCTACAGACAAGATCGTCCCTCTAGGATGGTTCGATGACACCCTCTTCACCGGTAACGCTGTCTTCCAGACGGCATTTCTCTTCGACGATGTCCTCGATGCCTCCAAGTTGAGGGATAGCATGGAGCGTTTGATCAACCGGGACGGATGGCAGAAGCTGGGCTCTAGACTGAGGAGAAACGTGAGTACCACTTGGGCTTTGGAATAGAGCTGTTAGCCACCTGTCTCTGTCAACTCACCTAACAGTCATTGCTTTTAGCCAATTACCTCTGACTTGGATCTTCATATACCTGCTGAATTCAGCAGCCATCGCCCAGCCATCAGATTTCACCACTTGACGCACGACATGTCCCGGTTGGACCACCCTATTGCCGCAAATCTTCCGCGCCCGACACTTGAGCCCGCCGTCATGTCTAGCCCTCACGACTTTGAGGAGCTGTGGAAGGTCAAGGGGGTTCCGAAAAAGGTCAAAGACTACCTCGTGGGCGACGAGCCGATTCTAACACTGATTGTGGTTTCCTTTGACGATGCCACAATCGTATGCCTGACCTGGCCACATTTCCTCTGCGACGCCGTGGGCCTCGGCATCATTCTTGAGTCCTGGTCACTAGAACTTCAGCGTCGAGGCGATGAGATCCCTCGACCTATCGGCATCGACTATGACCCCCTAGCCGAGGTGGGGAAGCGAACGACGGAGCCGCACACGCTCGACGATTCGCGGCTGTCGACGGTAGGCTTCTTCGTCTGGAGCTTGCGTCACTTGCCCGAGCTGCTCCTCAAGAGCCAGCAGCAGAACCGCACGGTCTGCGTACCCGCCGCCTATATGCGCAAGATAAAGGAACAGGCCCTGAGCGAAGCACCCGCTGATCTTTTCGATGGGACGGACAAGCCGAGGCTGACGGACGGCGATGTTCTCTCTGCCTGGTGGGCACAAGTCAACTCAGCTTACCTGGGCAAGAAGCGGCCCGGTAGACTGGTCAGCTTGATTAACGGTCTGGGCTGGCGCTTCACCGACGGCGTGTTGCCCGATGAGGGACCATACCTCGGTAACGCCGTCGGCATGTGTGTCACGACCATGACGTCGGCAGAATTGGCCGGGGATCCTATGGGCGAAGTGGCGGCGCGGGTGAGAAGGGGTATCGCCGACTCGCGGCGGACGGAGCAGGTCGAGGCGTACGCGGCATTGTGGAGACAAGTACCGGCCCGTATGAACCCCATCTTCGGGAGCAAGACGATGCATCTCGTGACCGTGTCCAACTGGTCGCGGGCGCGCATCCTCGACCTCGACCTCTCGGCTGCCGTCGTCGCCAACGTGCGCGACAGCCGCTTTGTCAGGTCCGGGTCGGGCAGGCCGTCGTACACGCAGAGCTGCTTCAGCGGCATCGTGTTTCCCAACTTTGCCATTGTGCACGGCAAGGACACGCAGGGCAACTACTGGATCTCCAACGTGACGACGGGGAAGCACTGGAAGAGCATCAAGGACGCCATCGAAGCCAAGGCCAGGAACTCTCCCGTCTGAGCGTGTGCTGGTCTCTTTAGTAAATGACAACCAAGAACGGGGTGGGAACACACGAATAGGGCGCCCATGGAGCTGAGCGGGGAGGGGTTGGGGGAGTTTTGGGACATAGGGCGCGATGATTGCCTCGACCGACGCACTCCACAACACGATGCATCCCGATGGGGCCGTGGTGTTTCCATTGGCCTCGCAGTTTTTTTTCTACGTTTCTGCATTTCCGCATCTGCTTGACCCGGCGTGGAGAGCTGCGCTTGAGGCAACCGGCAGCTCTCGTCCTATCGCTCAGCGTTGGCCGGATTCGGTACCGGAGCAGAATACTCCTTCATGGAAGAAGATACAGTACGTGACTGGATCAAGGCCCTGTATTATCTGGGAGCAGGTCTCCCGACACTACCAGACCAGGCGTTACTCTGAGCCTTGGACGCCTTGTAGGCAATGGATGACAGAAGCCCATATCGCCCAGGCAGACCGTCCGAGCTATGCTCGCGACAGCCTATACACTACACACACAACACACTCTTTTGTAATACAGAACATGCCGCCTTGAAGGCGAGCTGGGAACCGGGACCGGGGTTTGATGGGGGGGATTGCCCGGGAGGCGTTGGGGGAGGGGGGAGGGACAGAATAGATTTTCTTTGTATTATTGATGGCGAATATACGAACACTCGCATTGGCCGTTTGCCGAATTGGACTGTGCCGTGTATTCTTTAATACATGTGACTGGGATTGTGCAGTATGCGTTCAAGTGTTGGTGATTTGTTTCCGGGATCATCTGGCCACGTTCTGCGCGTGCTACTTTGATGTAGGCAGAGTGCAGAATACCTGGATTGGATCTGGATCCCGCGTCTAGATGTCATACTGTGTACGTGAGAGTGAGAGTGAGGGGGGAGATGGGGATATGCGGTGTTAATCGGGGATTCGCGGCGGAAGCGCGCGCATAAAAAAATGCAGGTCTAACTTTGGTACTTGTTACGTGTTGAAGATGAAATATCTAGTTTCGGGTCGTGGGAGAGGAGGAGGAGGAGGAGGAGGAGGAGGAGGAGGAGGAGGAGGAGGAGGAGGAGGAGGGGGATGGGGGACAGATTTGGACTGAGAAAGTCGTGTGGTCTCGCTAAAGTAATAACGCAATACTACCATTTTCTCGATTCTTTTTTTCATGCATGTTGTTGTGGTTGTCGTAAAATACTTTGAAGTGAATGTTGTCTACTACTGTTACCTATGGCACGTACCATATGGCATGTACGGATTACACGCGCCCACTCTTCCGGGTCGGGGAAATGCGGCCTTGGTAGACTGGAGATGTTGGTCTGTCTTTGGCGTTCTCCTTCTTCCTTTTCACAAGAACTCTATCCTAAGCTATTTTGCGATACACCTAGTGATACCAAATGGGTTATAAGACACACACACACACACACACACACACACACACAAAAAAAAAAGAAGAAAAAAAGAGGTAGAATACCACCCTCCAGTCTACGGAGAGTATGCACTTCGGCCATATTATTATTCGCCTCGCCCGCGTTGAAACACGTGCGGTGCATCCGTCTACTAGCTTCATACTTATGTATTTAGATGCGCATTAAGCCGAATCTACAGCGCGAAGAATGCGCATCATGCGGAAATCTCCACTGCTGCATTTCCTTTTCTTCTTTTCTTCTTTTCGCCGAGTTGTGGTCGATGGATGGGACCGAGACGATGCAGGATGCCCGGCTAGTCTAGCGCCCAAGTGTCCAAGTGCCTAGTCTTGTAATGTGCAAGCGACGATCCGCGATCCCGAAACGGCGGCAGAGCAGAGAGGCCTTGAAGCGGGATCACGGTACTCCGTGGTCGAGTCCCCTCCCGAGAAGATAATTAGACCTGCCCCTTTTAGGATCTGGAAAGGAGAAAAAACGCACTACCGTGCTGCAGCGCGACCGAAAAGGCTGCTTTCTCTCGGCGAAATCCTGCATCTGCGACGGATCGGTTTTGTGTCCATGAGTTAGTTTCGGTTCTGCGGCCATTGCGCCGTTCCCCGATATGTTGGGGAGTGGTAGCCTTCGAATCGGGCAGCGACTTTCCTAATGCGCGCTAGAGAAGGGGAGATGGCTACCGTAAAGAGGCCCGGCTCGACAGGCACGCTTTACCTTGTTGTGATGATGGGCGTATTGGCATCGTCTGGAACCCCAGACGGGGGGGATCGCGAAGGATTTGGGGTATGCTAATGGCAGATGGAGAGGGTGAGAGAGAGAGAGAGAGAGAGAGAGAGAGAGAGGAGGTATATAAAGATGAACCCCTGATGCTCTCTGTCCACAGCCTTGCGTAGACAACTTGACACAGACCTAGCATCGCAACACACTGTACACTGTACACTCCACGCAGTCATGGCCCGCGCATTCACAGTCCTCGGCCTCGCAGGCCTCAGCCTGGCGGGCACCTCCTCGCCCAAGCGCGGCCTCATCTACATCCCCAGCGACGCGCACCCCGAGGACGACGCCATCTGGACGCAGGCGGGCTCGAGCCTGACGTGGTACTACAACTACGGCTCCCAGCCGTCCGACGCCTTCGCCCACCTGAGCCAGGAGCAGTTCGAGTTCGTGCCCATGATGTGGGGCATCAACAAGGACGACCCGGGCGAGACCAAGTGGCTGGACGAGGTCACGGCCGCCATCGACGGCGGACGCGACATCAAGCACGTCCTCGCGTTCAACGAGCCGGACGGGCCGGCGGAGTGGGGCGGCAGCGACATCGACCCGGACATGGCCGCGAAGGCCTGGGTCGCCAACTTTGAGCCGCTGGCGGAGAGGGGCGTGAAGCTCGGGCTGCCGGCGGTGACGGGGGCGCCCACGGGCCTGACGTGGCTTCAGGATTTCCTGGCCGCGTGCGAGGAGGTGCTGGGGAGGGAGTGCACGTTCGACTTTGTGCCTGTGCACTGGTATGATAACTTTGGGGGGCTGACGAGCCATATCGACGAGAGGCGGTCCATGTAAGTCTCCTTTGCCCTGTTCTCGCGTAGCTTTGCTTTCGTCTGCATGGAGAATGTTGTGTTCTTGCTGACTCGTGCATAGCTGGCCCGACAAGGAGATCTGGCCCACGGAGTACGCCTACGCGCACCGCACCCTCGAGGAGAGCCAGGAGTACTACAACCAGACGGCGGAGAAGTTCGACTCCGAGGCCTCCATCGGCAAGTACTCGTACTTTGGCGCCTTCCGCAGCGACGTGTCCAACGTGGGGCCCAACGCGACGTTCCTGAGCGCGGGCGGGGAGCTGACGGATATTGGGTCGTGGTACTTGGGGTTTGACGCCACGGGGGTTATTCCTTAGGGCTCAGCTGCCTCGGTTGCCTGGTTTCTTGGTTGGCCGGTAGCGGGGGATGGTTGGTGGTGGGGGTTGGATGGGTGGGATTGTATATGTGCGAGGACGTGTTTTGGATGTAGATATTTTTTTTTTCTTTTTCAAATTCATGTCGATATCGTATTTGTGTCGATGCTGTTTTATGGTTGCGTGATATATATATGTATGTCCTTGAAGGCTGTGAGCCACGGCACATGGTATCAATGCCGGTCATTTCAGACGGATGCGTGTTGGTGGGTGGCTGCCGAGTGAAAGGCCTGAGAAAAGAAGAGGCTGTATGTGAATATCGGGATATTTTGGCCTTGTGTCTTGGTCTATGTATACGAAGAAGGGAGGATATTCGAGTATATATGCTGTGAGCTCAAGGAGAAAACAAAAGAGAGCAAAGTCTGTGGATTTCCCGTTTACGTTACCCCCTCTATGCAGAGTAGTTGGTCAGCCCGACCAGCATAGATTATACTGTATGGATTATACAGAAGAAGACAAAATAAAGTGAATGCCAACACGAAATCCTTGCATGACTGCCACTTTCGGAAAGTATACGAATCTTACACCCCGCGGTAAATTACCAAGAAAATACGACGAGAGAAAACAAGAGAAAATTTAAATAAATAACAAAAACCATGGCATAACAAGTATTCGTCAAAAGCTGCCGGCTTGCTAGAAGGGGCGTTGATCAGCCTATTGATATTTGCGTCTAACAGGGTTATATATTCATCCCCTGAACAAGCATCGACGGACGCTCAATACCTATGTCCATGCGCATTCGTTCCCAGAAATCCGTAGCTAGCGCGGCTAATAGGGGCAGTACATATAAGGTTATAAGCATTCAAAGATCACAGGCACATATTACCACCTACAATATTCACACCGTACATCTAGCGACATCACATTTGTTTCTCAAGTATTGCGTAGTCTAGTTGTTTATTGATCTGCTTTATCCTCCCCCAATCATATCCTTTCCTCTCCATACAATGCCTTTTCTCATATCTCGTTTCTCATGTCTCGTATCCGTCCTCTCTTCTTGATAGTCCTACCCCGTGCTGCTGATCACAAGAAGAAGCACGTCTCGTTGCTGTAAAGTTGCCTCGTCTTATCTTGCGTCGTCCTGTCTTGTCTCGGGGTAGTCGTATGTCTGAATGCTGCCCGCCATCTTAGATGAGGGGGCGGTCGTCAGGGGTGTACAAGCCCCGGGCGCTGCGGCGGTCGCGGCAGCGCTGGCAGGAGTAGTGCTCCATGCGGTCCACGCTGGGAGTCCGGCCGGAGCAGGGGCGGCCGCGGCTGGCGGCGCGGCGGCACATGCGGAACTCGGGCGTGGCCACGAAGTAGCGCTGACAGTAGCGGCAGCGCCAGGTGATGTAGATGTTGGTGCACATGTTGCTGGTTGTTTCTCTTTTTTTTTTGTGGTTTTTTTTTTTTTGCCTTTGTTTTTGTTGGAAGTTGTTTGGTCTGTTGTCGAGAGATAGAACTCGGGGGTTGGGAAACGGTAGAGCTGTGTTCTTCTTTGTGAATGAATAGATGGAGAGTGGTTGGTTGACGAGTTGTCTCTGTCTAGTGTTGTGGTTTATAATAAAGAGAAGGGGAAGAAAGGAGGACGAATACCCAATCCATCTTTCGTCATATAATAGGTTCAGAGAACGACATAGATCCAATACGCGGTTGGCAATAGATTGTTTGGCGTGCAGTGTGATATATATCCAACGGGGCTATTCACTTCAGCATTCGATATCCCGCCGGCCAATATTTTCTTTTCTATTTTCTTTTTGGCGGCGGCAGCAGAATGTTGAAGTGAAGGGGCAATACTCCAACAATTCTAGGAGAATACTATGCTTTCCCTGCCCGCAGTGTTCCTGCGCCTTGTGACATATAATTCATCATTGTTCAAAGCCCCCGTCACCGCAATATCTCCCGTTCGTGAACAAAAAAAAGCCCATTCCCAGCACCGAGGTCGAAAGAACAAACAAGGGCCCTTTGTCCCCCCCCCCCCCCCCCCCCCCCCCGTCAAGGCAACAAAGAACGAACTCTGCATGTCTTCGACCATTGTTCAACCAGATTCTATCGAAACACTAATAATTCACGAGATAAACACTTCCCCGAGACGTCTTTCTTTAATATTCGAATCTTCAAGATGAAAATGTCTATAAGAACGTGGGCGAACTGCAGTATCATCACTCTTTTTTTTTCTCTTCTCCTCATCAGCTACAACCAAACACAATCAACCCCTTACAGCAACAATAACAACAACCACTTCCTCCAAACTCACCCATTACCACAACAACAACCGCAACCATGTGCCAGCGCGTCTTCAAGATCTGGTGGTGCCTAGACTGCACCACCCAGTCCATCTTCCACGAGGACCCCGTCTTCACCCCCTGCGCCGCCGAGTCCGCCTCCCCCGGCACCTGCCCCGTGGCCCGCGTCGAGGCCGAGGGCGAGCGCGGGTTCGTATCCTACACCTGCGCGCGCTGCGCCGAGGCCCGCTTCGCCCACGGCGAGGTTTATCCCTTCGGCGAGCACGTCGTGCCCGTCGAGTGCTGCGGCGGGTGCTGCTTCGCCATGGGCGGGGCGTGCCCCATGGGTCTCCCCGCCGACGGCGTGCCCTGCTGCGGCTTCCTGCATGCTGCTATGGAGGCTTCTCTTCGGGGGCAGCAGGGGCAGCAGCAGCAGCAGTAACGAGCTGCGAGAGAAAAAAACATGAGAGAGAGAAGTGGACATGGTGAGCTGGTCTCACCGTTGTTCGATAGGGGAATCGTGCGCAAAAAGCCCTAGCTGAATATGATTTTCGTCTGGTACGTACACTCATATGGGCAGAACGCGCAAACGGAATATCAAAAAGGTAAGGATAGATATTAGACCTGGGGAATTCATTATAGAGATGGCGGCGGCGGGGGGGGGGCAGCAAACGAAGCCCCCGGCGCCGGAAAATAAAACACATGAACCACATTATCACTAAGACTGAAATTAAATACAGAGAGTGACACGAGTGAACAGTAACCACCAGGAATACCAAGTAGATAAACACACACCCATACTAGCACATGTGACAAAATCTTTACTCCTAAGTATGGATGATTTACTCAACCGGCTTCCACACCCAAAGCGGCTCATGCTTGGAGACTAGAATAGGCAAGTGAATATGTTTGTGGACTTTGGAAAAAGGAACTCAGTCTAATACTTGTCTCGGGCCACGACCTGATAACCACATGTGCACGAATGGCAGGATTGCGAGTAACAGCGCGTAGACAAGTGATATTATTACGCGCCGGTCAGATTCAACTACATTGAATTACATCCCAACAGAAACCTGCATACAAAATTCCCGACCATTACAAGCCCATCACCCAGCGACGAAAGATTAGCATCCCACCCCAGGACCCCCCTCAACCCATCTTCTCCCCCTGAAGCTCTAGATACTCGGGCATCTTCCACCTCTCACCACCGCCACCACCACCACCGCTGACATCCAGCGACAGCGGCAGCAGCAACATCAGCCTAGCCAGGAGCTCCGGCACGCGCAGGAAGCACGCCACCGCGAGAACAACGCGCAGGACGCAAACGCCCCATTCACCCATCGGCATCGCGCACCTCCTCACCGTCCCCAACATCTTCTCCCCGCCGACGCCGACACCGACGCCGCCGCCGCCTCTGCCCGTCCAGCCCTGGACCTCGTCCACAAACGGCCTGATCACCACGCCGTACGCCTCCGTCGCGGCTTTCAGGTCGCCCGGCGTCCTGGCCATCTGCCCGGCCAACACGTACGCTCCCACCAACCCCACCCCTCCCGCCCCGCCGCGTCCTCCGCCGCCCCCGACCCCGGCAAACACGGCTTCGGCACCGGCGGAGCAGTGCGCCGCGTCCCCGACCAGCACCACCCTTCCCCCCTCACTACCGCTAGCACTAGCCACGCTCCGCTGCCGCCCACGACCCCGCTGCGTCCTCACCACCACGGCCTCGCGGCAGTAAAAGTCGTCCGCCATGCGCATCCCCGCCAGGAACCGCCCCGCCTGCCACCCGGCATCCGCGAACCGCTCCTCCACAAACTCCTGCTGCTGCGTGCCGCTGCACCGCCCCGCGTGCGCAGCCGCCAAGCCCGCGTCGTCGCGGAGCAGGAAGCGCACCTGCGTCCTGCCGGCCCCGCCGTGCGTGCGCGCCGTCATGACCCTGCCTCCGGGAGCGTGATACGTCGCCGTCTTCCCGTCGCCGCTGGCGCTAACGATGTCGTCGTTGGTGCGCGGGACGGACCAGTACGCCTCGTACACCCCTACCCTGACCCTCGGATCCTCTCCCTCACCCTCCCCTTCTCCCACTCCCTTCCCCGCCATGCCCCTGCGGACCAGGGAATCCTGCCCGTCCGCCCCGACGAGCATGTCGTACCGCTGCATGTCCCCGTCCGAGAAGCTCACCGTCACCCCGTCGGGTCCCTCGTCGAACCCCTCGACCGTCTTGCCAAACACCCACCGCGCCCTATCCGCCGTGGCCCCGTACAGCGCCTTTACCAAGCTCCCCCTCGCAATCTCGTACCTAGACCTGCACCCACCGCCGCCGCCGGCCGCGGCAATAGTCCCCTTGACCTGGCCCCCGGCGTCGACAAACGCCGTGTCGGAGGGGGGCACGAAGTACTCCCGGACGACGGGCAACAGGCCCATGCGCTCCAAGACCTGGGCCCCGTGCGGCCCCACGTCGATGAGACCGCCCGCCGCGTGCTGGGCGGCCGCGTGGTGCTCCACGACGGTCACGTCGTGGCCCAGGCGGGACAGCCAGAAGGCCAGGGCGGAACCGGAGCAGCCGCCGCCGCATACCAGGACTTTGAGCGGCATTTTTTAAAATAAAATAAAAAGCTTTTTATATGGAAAGGGGAAGGGGGGAATAGAGGTTGTGTGTATATTCTTTATTTGCGCCTCTTCTTGAAGGCGCGCAGAAAGAAGAAGTCGATGAGATATGCACTCGATGGGTAGATTGCAGCGATAAAGGTCGGGACTCGAGTGTATCAACAACGCATGGTGAAGAATTTATACGCGTGCAGTAGCAGCAGCAGCAGCAGCATCATCATCATCATCGCGACATCAATGTCATCTCCATGTCGTCACAAGCCCCAAGCTAAGCCTGGCGTAAAACCAAAACCTTCGCGCCGGAACGAAAGTCCGCGAGGGCCGCTTCCCCCGAAAGCTTCGTCTTCGCTTCTTACTGTCGACAAGAGCTAACTACTATAGTAGTGCTACTAGTTCCGCGTTGGAGAATGCAACGTCTTTACGGAGTACACACGATGCTTTGCTTAGCTCCAACCGGATAGTTGGGGTCGTCCCCTCCCCTCAGCTGTCGTTATGTATTCTCTTCGCAAAGAAGTAGCACTACTACTACTACTACTATCACTACTGCCACTACTACTATCACTAGTAGTAGTAGTAGTAGTAATAGTGGTGGTGGTGGTGGTGGTGATAATTTCCCTGTGACAACCTCGGATGCCTTTCTGCCTGTGGGGAACCCAGCCTTCTTTGCCATAGTCTGAACAAGATAACCACAAAGTCGACACATACTTCACATTCACCAGCCAGGAGTTGAGAAGGGTCATGCCTGATTGTTCCCCTCGACACGATAGGGGGAAAAGCCCGAATCAGCTGTTCAATGTGCTAATTACACCACATCCCAACAATTTGAAACCCAACGACCTAGCAGTGTGGTAAAGAAAAGAAAAGAAAAAAGAATATCCACCACCAACTATATCAAAAAAAAACGAAAAGGAAAAGGGAAGAAGTTAGACCAGGGCACCAGATGTCCGGCAACACGCGAGCGTGCCTTTAGGCAAACTCGCCAAACTGCCCGTCGTCGAAGCCCAGGTCCCGCGCCGACAGCCTCTTCTGCTTCCTCGCCTCCTGCGCGCTCAGCGGCGCCGCCTGGCCGCTCCCCACCCCGGGCGACGACGACCCCGGCGGCGGCGCCAGCGCAAACGACTGCAGGTTCACGGCCTCCCCCTCCTCCGCGGCCCTGGCGTCCCTCTCCACGATCTGGCTGCTCCTCTTGCCCCCCGGGCCACCACCCACCTTGCCCCCCAGGTTCACCGTTATGGTCTCCCCCTCCTTGAGGCTATAATCCTTGCTCTCCACCTCCTCCGCTTTCCCACCAGCCCTTCCTCCTACCCCTCCTACGCCCGCGCCGGCCCCTTGCCCAGACGAAGCCGAACCCTCCCACCCCAACGCCTTCCTCGCCTCCTGCAGCGCGAGGTTAAGATCGAAAGCCTCGGACCTGTCCTCGAACCCGATACCCAGCACCGCCTTCCTCCCGTTGGGATCCCTCACCGTCAGCGCGAAGAACCGGCTCGAGTCCACCGCCGCCTCGACCGCCGAGGCCGCCGCGTACGGCGCCGCCGCGAACAGCGCCCCCGTCTTCCCGTCCTCGAGCACCACGTCCACCTTGAGGCCCTGCCCGTTGGTCTCGGCCGTCGGCGACGGCAGCGACGTCTCCACCACCCGCAGCCGCGCCGTGAAGATGTGCCGCGCCGGGTCCGCCGTCCAGCTCGTCGCCGAGTGACCTTTCGTGCTCGACAGCGGCGGGATGTTGTACACGTGCGTCGTGTTGGCGATGAAGAGGATGCGCTGGATGGCGTCGGCCGGCAGAGGCTGGCCCGTCGCGGGGTCTAGTGTTTCCATGCTTTTGGCCGGCGGGCACACACGTACACAGGTACAACTTCGAGGGTTCGTGGGGTAGATTAGGGCATGTGCAATGGTCCCCGAGAATGCACCAATGCGTGAAACAAGGTAAATCTAGGAAATTGGCAAAACGTTCTTGTTCTCAAAGAAGATGAATGGTAGAGGACATATCTTCTTCTTTTTTTTCCCTCGAAGAAAGGGCGGCGTGAAATGTAGCATGGCGGGGTTAGGATGCGGGATCGGCAGTTCAGCCACTAGCCACTATACTCCGTATATACACCTGCTGTCCAATAGTGTGGAGGAAAGAGGGGGCACGCTCTCTCGTTGTATTCATCCCGAGGCCCTACCTAGCTAACGAGCGAAGCTTTACGTCAATAAGCACACTAAATAAACGTAGAGTAAATTGATGATATTGTAGTAGTAATAGCAGTAATTATACTAAATAGCAATAGTGGTGGGATGAAATACATTATCCACGACACTGGCAGAGCACGGTCTTCCCCCACTGGGTATCTAACCTAACATCCACATCTGGGACTGAGGTCTAGGCAACAAAAGAATAGAAAAGAAAAGAGAACCCATTCCCCCCACAGCTGGTTCATATGTATACCGACTCACGTGTCTATTTCTTGAGCAGGTACTCCTTGTTGCCGGTGGCCTTGTCCCACATCGTCTCGAGGATGCCCCTGACGGGCCTCCTCTTGTCGGCGTCGGGGTTCATGTCCGCCTTGAGCTTCTCGTACACGCTGGGGAGCGTCTCGGCCTTGTACTTCTTGCGCATCTCATCGTAGATGGGCTTGTCGTAGATGAGCCAAAACTCATCCTCGGTGTAGTACGTACGGGCATACAGCAGCTTGGCACCCAGGAGCTCAGCACTGCGCAGCTCAAGCTTGCGGTTCAGCTCGTAAAAGGCCTTGGGGTCACGAGGACCACGGCCGTACACGCCGACGGCAAAGATGCGCTCATCCTGGACCTCGGCGACACGCGGGTTGAAGCGAGAGCTAAGGCCAATCTCGACCGGCTTCATGCAGGGAGCCAGGAAGATCTGCAGCTCCGGGAGGGTATCGTTGACAAACTGGACGAACTGGGTGACGTTGCGGGCCGGGATACCAAAGTCCTGGACAACGTACTCATTGGCAAGGCCAGACTTGTGCAGAGCGTGGTAGCAGGTTCGGCTGTCGAGGAAGGGGTCGGCAAGGCGACGGGTCAGTGCGTTCTGGGGCACGTGGAAGTGGGTAAAGGCAAGCTTGCCACCCCAGAAGGCACCATGGTCGTAGCGGAACAGGTAGTCTGTCGTGGTCATGTAGACAGGTGTCGACTTCTCGGGGTCCTTGCTCTTGGCCAACCTGTTTTCGATGGTGTCGGCGAACCAGTGGACCTCCATCTTCTTGAGGGCCTGCTCGCCGCTCGGGAGGCTATCGAGGAACCTGGCAAACATGACGACGATGCGGCCAGGGCCAAAGTAGACACCGTCGATGAAGTGAATGTCAGACCTTGTCGTGGCCTCCTCGAACATGGTCTGGGCAGTAGCCACGTCCTTGACCATCTGCATGTCAATCTGGACAAACTTGGTGGCCTTGATCAGCTCAATGGTAACGAGGGTGACGATACCAAAGGTGCCGAGACTGCCGGCAGCGTGCTCGAGAAGGTCGGCATTATGGGTGCGAGACGCAGTCTCGAGGGTTCCGTCACCAAGTACGATCTCAATCTCGGGGCAGGTGTTACTGAACAGACCATACTTGTACATGCTGCTCTCGCCCGAGAAGCCAGAGTAGCCACCACCGACGGTGATGCCCTTGAACTCCATGACAATCTTGGGTATGACACCCTGCTTCAGGCAGTGGGCGGCAAGCTCGTCCATAGGCACCTTGGGCTCGGCCTTGACGGTCATGGTTTCGAGGTCGACTGGGAACAGACGGCCCATGTCCGACGTGTCGACAATAGAGTCGCGGGTGAAGGACACGGGACGGGTCGACGAGGTGCTGCCATGGTACACGCGGAAGTGCTTCTTGTTGTCGTAAAAGTGCTTGACCTGCTTCTGGATGCGCTCGACGGCCGCATTGTGCTCCTCCATAAGCTTCGTTGCGTCGGACATTTTAGCTACGTCGTGCTTCTTCTTTTTCTTCTTCTTCTATATCTTCTTATTATTTTGCTTGGGGGTAAATCGCTTCGTGGGTATCAATCAAGGAGAAAACTGAGGCAGAGTAAAGTTGAGGAGGGGGGGGGGTATCTCTGGAACGAATTACTAAATAAATTGAGACGAAAGAGTGACTTGTGGTGACGAATACCACCCTGTATGCAGCTTTGACTGGGAATCGCAAATGGCCGGGGTAGGGGAGGGGGGGAAGGAGAGAAAAGATGAAAAAAAAAATCATTTAATGTCCGGGCTCTGTCTCTCCCTCGGAGTCGTGACGAGCCCCGAAAGGGGGGGGAACGTCAGCCAGGCCAAGCTCCAGCAGCTTGCAGCTCGCAGCTTGCCGTTGGTGCGGTGACCACTCACAGAGCTTAAGCTTACGTTGACCCCTGCAGGCCTAGCATCCCGCCTCAGCCTCTTCTTCAGGGGGGAAAGCTTCTGAAAGCTCTGTGCCTCAGCCTCAAAGCCCGCTAGACGCTTGTGGCTTGTGGAATATTTCCAGAACGGGAACCATAGCGGGGCTTTACCCCCACCTTGGCTTTGCTCCAAGTCCCGAGTGTCCCGACGCTGTCTCGGCTGGGAGCTCTGTGTATCATTCCATCACCAGCAGCTTCATTGATATCATTTACGATACTATGCACAGATGGATTGGTTAGTTGAGCGCACAAGGGGCCTTTTGATGAGGAAAGTCTGTTCACAGATGGAAACCTAAACCTTTGTGTGTCCCTATTTTGTCTCGCTTTCTAGAGATATTGAACAGCACTGGATGAATTTTATTGACAGTAACGATCAAAGCCAAAAGTTGATCTCATTATGCAGAAAATTTACCATCATCCTACAGGCTTTTTTACCTTGTATGCTGTTACGTGTGGTTCGTTGCTGTGCATTAACCATGGATGTTCATTGGCACTTCAAGATGGGGAGCGTCATAAAATCGTCTTTAGACTCACGTTGAAGTGGACCTAGAAACGAGAACATTTTAGCCCAGTCCCTACCATAATTGCTCCTGGAGATAGGAATCATTCATCGTTATCGAGTCCTTGACGGGGATATGGCGAGAATATTTCGGTTCAAAAGGGCTTCATTAGATGCGATATAGGGTAGTCGCCATCAACCGGGACGTGGGACGTACGCTGCGATGTGTTTTGTTGCAGACGTCTAACAACTATATAACTTGATAAATTAGTCCATGAATCCAAGGCGATGGAATATTTAAAGGACGTCTGCACTATTTTATCTGCCTTAAGCATAATTTTTGTGACTGCAAAGGGAATCGATGGTGACAATGATGGCTTGATTGCAGAGGCATCCCAGTGTGGGTCGGTCGCGAATGACTCAACTCGCCGAATGACGAACAACGTCATGCAACTTCATGCCTGCATGGTCTTGAGCGTCCCAACACAGATCCCACACCTTTTCATCTGCCGACTTGGACCACAACTCGGAACTATAGTAAGTTTGTTCTGGGCACCCCAGTTTGGCAAAGATGGCTCGTCGGAGATGGCCGCTTGCTGACTTCAAGTCGGGGGATGTGCTGTTCTCAGCAAGCACTGGTGAATAGCATATAGTGAATAGACTTTCGCATATGTTCTCGGTCGTGTCTAAACTTGTAAAGCGTACCAACACGCATCACCAAACGAGTCAAGTCCTGCAATGTGCAACTCCCCTCTCCACCAATTCCTGGTAGACCTACCAAAATGTGAGCACCACGTTCATATTGAGGGTACCATGAGCGCCAAGTTGTTGTTCGAGCTTGCGGAAAAAAACTCGGTAACTCTGCCCAAGGATGATCCGGCTTTCAAGTCATCAGAAAGCCTGGAATCGAGATACGAGAACTGGAAGAACCTCGATGATTTCCTGCATTACTTCTTCATCGGCTTCTCTGTCCTCATCACCGAATCCGACTTTGAGCTCTTGACGTACGACCACTTGCAAAACGTCTACGGTCAAGGCGTGCGCCACACCGAGATCTTCTTTGATCCACAGATGCACATTGAACGCGGCATCTCTTACGCGACCGTTATCGCAGGAATGACGAGGGGCCGACAGCGAGCCATGGAAGAATTTGGAAACTTGACCGTGGAATTCATCCCGTGTCTGGTACGACACCTCCCAGTGCCATCAGCGCTTAGCATGCTGGATGAGGTGGTAAAGGCAGGCCACTTTGCCGACGGGACAGTGCTCGGGTTTGGCATGTCGAGCACCGAGAAGGGCATGCACCCGTCGCTGTTCGCCCCCGTATACGATGCTGCAAAACAGGCTAGCATCACCAATCTGACTGCTCACTGCGGTGAAGAGGGCCCCGCGGCCTATGTTCGCGATGGCATCTCTCAGTTGGGCATCACCCGCGTCGACCACGGGCGGCGCGCTGTGGAAGATGACGAGTTGATCGAGCAGCTGGCCCGGGATGGAACCATGCTCACCCTCTGTCCTTGGTCCAATCTCGTTTTACAGGGCATCGAGAAGATTGAAGATTTACCGGTCAGGAGATTTCTCGACGCTGGTGTTAGGTTCAGCATTAATAGTGACGATCCTGGTTACCAGGGAGGCGATCTGCTCCGCAGCTTTTGCGCTGTGCAGGAGGCGTTCGACCTGTCTGTGGATGAATGGGTCACAATTAGTGAGAATGCTATTTCTGGCAGCTGGTGCAGTGATGATAGGAAGAATTCTCTAAGGGCAGGCTTGAAGGACGTAGTAGATGCATGGGGAAAAGCTTAGTAAAGATGGATAGCGTAGTTGTGTATAAGTTGACCTAGGCTGATGCCTTGACCGCTGCAATCATTTGGTCAATACTTTAAGCACTGTTTGCGAGCTTCCTACCCGAGTGGTAGAATTCAGCAACGCAAATAAGCTGTGGCCTTGGGGAATATTCGTCAAGCTCTGATAGCACTCTCAACGATCCTCCCATGTCGGAGGTCGCCGGTATACCCACCGCAACTGTAGACCCTGATACTCCGCATGAGTGGTTTTTCGCTATTGTTTTCCATGCGTGTGGGGGATATTCGGTAGCCCCTTGGCTGATGACTAGACGTGACATTATTGCTGACTGAAGTAGGCAGAGAGCATATCAAAAGGCAATGTATAATTCGTGCCTGGTCTCGGGCATTGTAAGTACTGTGGAACTTCCAGTAACCCGCACGTTGGGCTAAAGCTGCGGCCCACGGACCTGCCTAGTGTTACTCAGCCAATGGAAAATGTATACTTTGGGTCGGTGGCCTTGGGTTCCGATATAGACGTTACCTTGCTGTCTAAATTTTAGGCAGATGGTTTGTTCATCGCCGCTGTTTTGTCAGATACTCCGACTTACACCGCATACAGGTCGTCCCTTTGATCATTTATTGAAAGGCGGTTAACTGAATACTGGGTTTAAAAATCAAACACCGCCCCAAGTTTCGTCTTTTTGGTTTCGTTTTTCGGAAAGTCCTTCCATCTTGGCTATCAAGTCATAGTCAGCACTACTATCTACTGTTGGCACTTCGGCTTTTGAAAGAAAACAAAAAAGCAAAATGTCGTCTTCAATAGAACCTGATACGAAAGGACCCGTGGTCTGCGTCTTGTGAGTTTTGACAGCATATAAGGATTGGTTATATGACAGCGCTCTAACGATGAGTTTAAGCTGTGGCGCGGCGGGCGGATCCGACCCAATCTACATGGAGGCGGCGCGGCAGCTGGCCCGTGAGTTTCACGAGAAGAAGGTGAAGCTTGTCTATGGTGGTGGCACTTCTGGGCTGATGGGCGAGCTGGCCTACACGCTGGCGTCTCTGTCTGGGCCTGAGGCGGTGCACGGTATAATCCCCGGTGCTCTGATTAGCATCGAAGAAGGATACAAGGACGAGAACGGCCAGCATAAGTTCAAAAAGGTTGAAAGGGAGATCAAGGACGGCGGCACGCACTCGTTTGGTAGAGTCACCATCGTGCCGGACATGCATACCCGCAAGCGCTTGATGGCGTCGGAGGTGCTCGCTGGCGGGCCGGGTTCGGGCTTCATAGCGCTGCCTGGGGGGTTTGGGACGCTGGAGGAGCTGATGGAGATTACGACGTGGAATCAGCTTGGGATTCATGGCGCTGGGGTGGTGCTGCTCAATGTGGATGGATACTGGGACGGTATACTGGACTGGGTGAAGCGCGCCGTGTCTAAGGGCTTCTTGTCCGCTCGGAATGCGCGCATCGTTGTGCAGACGGGAGAAGTTGGCGCAACTCTTGATATTCTGAAGGATTACGAGGTCAGCAAGGAGAGGTTGGCCCTCGTTTGGGAGCAGTCTTAGCCGGGAGACTTGGTTGTTTCTTAACACTTGGCAACCACTTCTATCCTCCCCACTCCATAGAATGCTTCAAGACGTACCATGGTTGAAAAAAAAACTACTTTGCACTGATATATGATTGTGTTAGGTTTCATATATCGGTCTTTATTTAGCTGAGATAAATGCTTGCGAGAATTTGAAGCTGAGATGCTGGACTGACTGGCGGGGATCCAGAGAAAAGTTGCTACGTAGACTTTAACATGGGAAAGGTAGGTACTTAGAAGACAAGATCTCCACTGCTTGCCAATTTCTATCTTTTCCTCAGAACTGCTGATCAACTGGTCTATCATGTAAAGGCAACAGCGATGGATAAGTAACGTGGCTAGTGGTCTTTGACGCCCTTTCCTTTATGGAGACTGGGTCCCTTCCCAACGAGCCTGCGTCTTTCCTTCCTACTGGATTGGTAGTTTCCTCATAAACCGGAAGACTCCTTCCCGATTCGAATGTATGCAGTAAGGTAAGATAGACGAAAAATAAAAGAAGGTACATGCTGGAAAGCGGAGTTGGGAGGTGCCAAATGGTAAGCAGGTTGTTGATATGGATGGGAAGCCTCTCCCAAGCAATTCATCCATGGATGTTCAAATCCCGGCTCCAACAGTGCGTACACTCTGGGAATATTCTTCAGCAAAAATAAATTTACCACAGCCCCCCTCAACTCCATTATTTGACTACCTACCTACGATATAATTTTCTGATAACAATAGTAAGAGTGCAAAGATACACTTGCATTCAGGCAAGTATGTGTATTTCGTGGGCTACAACAGGCATGTGCAATACTAAGGGAGACTCGGACCTGATATACTTGGTCTCTATTATACATGTAATAACTTCGTATATGCTAACAGTTTCCCCGGAAATAGCATCGGCTCCCTTCTATCCAGATGCCAAGGATACCCGCGTCTTGCTGTCCCCCATTTCCAACACCCACTTCCCGCTCTCGCCGCCGACGGGCACAACCGTCAGCCTCACTTCATCAGCAGGCCCTGCCAGTGTAGCAATCTCGGCCGTACTAGTACCTGGGACCTTGAGCTCTCCTCCTGCGGCAGGCACGAGATCTACGCTGAGCACCAGCAACGCGACGATGACGAGGATTTCGGTGCTGGCAAACTGCCTGGCTGGGCAAAGATGTGGAGGGGCTCCCCAAGAGAGAAAACCGCTGCTTGGGGCGGCCTTTTGCTGCTTCTGCCCCTTAGCCACAAAGCGATAGGGATCAAAGATTGGAGCATCGGGGCCCCAGACGGAGGTGCTTTTGTGGATGGGCTCACCCGGCATCTGCACGTAGGCGCCCTTGCGGAGGAGATGACCGTCCAGCACTGTATCCTCCGTGACGAGGCGGATGTTAGCGTGGATGTGACGCGTGCGCTGCGTCTCTTGATACACGGATAGCAGTAGTGGGCACTTGGTCTTAAGTGCTGCGACATTGAGCACACGTCCGGGGCCTCCTTCCTGCTTCTCTAAAGTCCGCACGGCGTTGTCGAGCACTTCATCCCTTATCTCGGCCAGTATCTCAGGCCGGGAAAGGAGTTCGACAAGAGTCCAAAACAGTGTGGGAACAGTGTTGGGAAAGGCGGCTGTGCAAAATGTCGCGTCCTGCTTGACCCTATCCTCGAAGTTGACACCACCCTCGCGCAGGATGCGCTGCCTCTCGCGGATAATCTGCGATGCATCTGCCGGGAGATCCTTGAAATAGAGATGAAACGCGTCAAAAACCTTTTGCCGAGCAGCATACCCCCTGCCGAGGAAATCTATACCAGCAATGTGTGCAGCTTTGTACGTTTCCCACTTCCTGCATGTAACACGTTAGATATGTTTTCGCACGACACAAGGCCTTAGGGGGTAGATAACAACATACCAGAAAGCGGCCTCAACTTCAGGATCAAGGAAGGGATGCTTCTCTCCAAAGACGCCACAACTTGTGGCCTGAACTACGGTCTTTTTACACCAGGCCATCAGGTTCACCTCCCCTCCATCTCGCCTAAGCTCCTCGACATCAACCACAGCCCGCTGGGCCATACGCAAATTCTGGTCGTCCAGCCCCGGACCCGGTGCTAGTGCATCTCTCATGCCTATGCTGAAGTTGTCGACTAGGTCACCCCCAAAAAGCGCATGCGTCTCGTCGGTTGCATCACCAAATATGCGCGACGCCTTTTGGATAAAGGGCCGGAAGGATAGCGTCTTGGCGCGTTGGATCAGGGGCATAAGGCGTTGCGAGTTGGACACGTAAATTTTTTGGTTCAGGATGCTGACTGTGTATATTTCGGCGTTCGTTTTCTTACTAACATGTATTCTTTTAGCTTTCGTTTCTTTCACATCTCTTTGCCTCCTCTTTTCTGGTGGGGTGGCAACTTTCAGATTCGGCAGAGGAAGAAGCACTTACCTTGTCTCACTATAGTAGGACGTACCACACTTGGTCAGCCCAAGGAGGTGGCCGATGAGTGGAACGTTTGATGCCACCCGCGGCGGCTCCCTGGGATCATCGAGGTGGTTAATGGCAAAGTCGACGCCATAAATGAAGACAACAAGGCCAACGAGGCCAATGGAGATTTCCTGCAGCATATTTCTCTCCCCAACAGCAGTCTTGGTAGAAAGCCACAGTTGTGAGTTACTTGATCGTTACTAGGAATGTCTAATTAATCAGGAAGTCGAAAAACTGACAATAGGTTTTGGACGAGCTCTTTATATCGATGTCATCTCTCCCCGATCTCAGCGATCTTAGCGCTAACAGCGAGCGGATCCCCTCATCGTTTCCGTATCCGTATTTTCTCTCCCGAACTACTCCGTACGGAATACGGAATACCAGGCGCTCCCAGACCCCCCTGTGGCTGATTTCCCCGAAGTCCGCGTGCGCCGTACGGAAGGGATGCGAATAAGACGGACGGCTCCACTGGCGTGGCTATTGCGTTGCGAGGCCGAGAGGGTTTCTCGGCGTGTTCGTGTTGAATCCTGAGATTTGGAAACGGGACGGTTAGAAATGAGCTGATTTCCTCGCTTCAACAGGCATCTGTCGCCGTAAGCCTTGCGTCAACCACTTATGCATTCCCGCCGAAATGGCGAACCAACCCTGATGAAGACGAACCGCAGCACAAAAGGACAATTGGTATCATTAAACATTTGCTCTATCAAAACACCCCAGCACCCTTCAACTCTCATCGCATCCTCTACCACCACTTTGGTCTTCAACTTGCCTACGAAAACCGCCAAGGAGTGACGCGGATCGCAAAGGACTTCAGGTTCTAGAAGATATTGCCCTTGACCTGGCCGCGCTCCTTTTCCTTCTGCTTGAGATTGATGTTGCGGAACATGAGCAGCGCAATTAACATAATGGGCAGGAAAGCAGCACCGGCAATAACCATTTTCCGTTGCACGTCAGAGTAGGCAGCGATGATAGCCTCGCGGATGGGCGAACCGGCGGGGTACGACATCTGCGTGACAATGTCGCCGTAGATGGTTCCAGCGAGGCCCTTGCTGTCCGCGGGCAGATTTTGCAACAGCTTTTCAGGGAGTACATTTGTCCAGATGGCACCAGCAATAGCAAATCCGATGGCGGAGCCGATGGAGCCGAACATGCTCCAGAGGGCGAGGGCAACAGCCGTTTCCTGGTGAGATACGGAGGCCATGACGCCGATCTGGGCGGTGGCGGCCCAGATTCCGGTGCCCGCGCCGTTGAAGAGCTGGCACATGACAAGGTAGCCAATATGCGAGTGCGGCCGACGGAAATGGATGAGAAGAGCAGTGCCAAGGGCGACGAGAGGGACACCGGCAAAGGAGGTGTACTTGTACTCTCCAACGTAACGGATCCAACTGATGGCCATGTTAGTTCCTGATATCTGATTACTGTCAGTTTCATCGTCTACTTACAGTCCGACAAAGGGAGCGATGAATGACGACATGAGCGAAAATGAGTTCAGCACATAACCAGAGATGGTGACGCTCTCGTAGTGCACGACTTGGAGGTACGAGCCATAGTACGAATCCCAGCAACTTTTTGAACCCCATGTCAGCTTCAACAGATACCAAATCGAGCAAAAGTAAGGGATTTAAAGGAAGCGAGAGCGAGCTGACTCACAAAATGGAAGTGAACATGATGCCGTAAAGTACGCTGGCGCCGAGAACAGTGCGATCGGTGAGCAGCTTGAACGGAAAGTAGGGCACCTTTGCAAAGAACTTTTCCCAGAGACCGAAGGCGACGAGGCAGACGACACCAAGGACAATCATGGCAATGATGTAACCACTCGCCCAACCATTAGGAGCTGTAGAAGCAAGGTTGAATGGCAAGAGGAGCAGAGACCAGCCAGCGGTGGTGAGGAACATGCCGACAACTGCGCATCTCAATTAGCACATACGCCAACCAGATATACACCAAATGGGACGGTCTCACCATCAAACTCGACAAAGTAGTGCTTGCAAGATGCCCAAGCCGTGCGACCACTGGGCTGCCTCTGGGCTACACCCATCTTCACGGCCTTGCGGTGGCTCAGCAAAAAGATGATGCCGACGGGAACAGCGAAGACAACGAGGATGATGGAAAATGCACCAAAGGCCCAGCGAAAGTTGACTTCATCGAGGAACAGCTGGGCGATGCGAGGACCAGCAAAGGTGGCGGCGATGCCAGGGGTCGAGTTGAGGCCGAAGATGATCATACGATTTTTGAGGGTGGTCATATCGGCGACGACGACGTCGATGATGTACAGAAGCCCAAGGTGGCCAACCCAGTATAGCGTATGGGCGGCGGCGTACATCTCGACGTTTATGCAGGCAGCCTTCATGACCATGCCGAGGACGATAAGAAGGATCATGGCGCAAAGACCCTCAATACGGCCCCAGATATCAATGACTTTGGCAATGGCAAGCTTAGAGACGCCGCCTAGGACAGAGGCCACAATACTCGTCGTCGCGAGGAGGCCATGCTGGGAAAAGGATGAGGTTACGTACGGTACAAGGTTGCCCTGCACGCCACCGAGAAGGGAGTCGACGAAGCTCAGGAGGTACAGCCTTGAGCCATTGTCAGTGAACGGGCCAAGTGAGCCTTGGCTGGGGAGCTTACAGGACAAAGGTGACGATGAGCATGGACTTTGACCAAACTTGCGTCACCTCCTCGACGCGCCTCACGCCCTCCTGCTTGAAGCTGCTGCCATCTGACTCTTCCTCATCGCGCGATGCGGAACGCTCGTTGGCGTTGACATGCTTTTCCGGATCGTGTGCCGAAATCACTGGCTCGTGCTGCCCAGTACTGGTGATGACGGTAGCCATTTTGCTCACAATGACTGTGGGGTCGGAAACAATGCAGGAAAGGCTGCTGGAGTAGATACTGGCTTCACACAGAGGGAAAGAGGAGAAGCAGATTCGGCGAGTAGAGCCGCGTGGGTTCTATTTATTCTAACCGTGGGGGGCACAGAATTCACTTTGGGTTCAGCTCCCGGTTGTCATGAAGGATAGAGACTGGCGCGAGTGTGACCAAGACCATTTTTACTCGTTCCAGCCTCCCATGTCCTCCAAGCCATCCGAACCATCTGATGTTAATACCTCAGCACCGATTACGCTAAAAGTGGGTGCCAAACCTTTGATTCTTTCCGCAGACAAAAGAGAAGGGAGGGGGAGGAAAAGCCTCGTCAAACCAAGAAAACACGGCTAAGACGGCCCTTCTGGATGCATGCTCATGAGGGTATAGAGTAGCACCGGCGCGGCCCAGCTTGGAGACGAACGAAGGGAAAGGCAGAAAAGCAGCCAGTCATGGTACGGTGCAGACCAGGACAATGACCCACCGGCCGGGACCGTGTTCTCGATGTCCCCTCTCTCAGGCTCTCTGTGTGTTTCTCTCTCGGACCCTTGCCCGGGTGTGGATCTAATCTGATGGATCAGATAAGATGTGGTGGGACAAGCTAGTGGCAGGTCCCGCGCTTGTTCAGCAGAACGGACGACCCTCTTTCGCGCCTCGGCACAAACCGTTTTTCCTCTCCCTCTCTCTCTCTTTTGTGGATTGATTCTTTTCTCTTCTCTACCTCATATGTACGAAAGGGATTCTTGGCATGATCACATATTGCTAAACAGGACTATAGTGTTCCCTACGGACCTGAGAAGGACCCTGAATTGTTTTCTACGATAGTACGCACTTAAACAATGCCTTCCTATTCTTGACATTTACTGGCAGCAAGCCAAGGAAAAGGAATTCAGGTCTCGGGGCACCAAATACCCACAATGTCGTCCCACCGCCATGTGGTGGGTTGTGGCAACAGGTGGTCCCCCCCAAAGGAGGAACGGAAAAAATGAGTGCCAAGATGACCGAAAGCAGAAAAGAGCCCCGACTGAATGCAGCGCGACAAGTTGTCTCCGTTTTCCAAATTCCAGGACGCAGAGGACTTGGCGTTCTTGAAGAACCATTTTTTTGCTCGTTCTTCTAGGTCGTTTTTCGGCGTTGCTTTGCTTTCTGTGGCGGACGCAGGTGGGCAGATCGGGTGTTGTAGGACCCGGACCGGCAGCGTGGGGGGAGGCGAGCGAGGCTGTGGTACAACTACTTGTTGGTTTCGACTTGAAGGAGATTGTTTTTTTTTGACCCGACCTCGGCCGTCATCGACTCCGGTGGGTGAGGTATTGCTCGCGTGCGCAGTCGGTCCATTCAGCCAGGGTCCTCTCGAGCAGCTATTGTCTGCCAGTCTTTATCTTGTGCCCCGTCCGTCAAAGCACTCGGCTTCGTTCCAGGTTCGGTCGCTCAGCCTCAGCTCTGAATCGTTTTGTTTCGGCATATATCATGAACCGAGAAGCATATAGTCCATTTTTTCATTTTTATTTTTCATAAGAAAAACTTCACGTGTCCCTGAGGCATCACCAGATCAAGTCGCTACCGGGCATATGTGAAGCCTGTATGATAGGCGTATAATTTCTTCTTATTTTCGCCTGAGGCGACTGCCGTTTCTGTTTCTATTTCCATACTCTTGACACTGGCGATGTGTGATTGCAAGGACCGCGAGGAGAGGCGGGTAGTTCCGCCCGGTGCAGCATACGGCGTACGAGATGCCGTACCTCGCCACGCGTCTCACCACGGCGATGTTCCGTTGCACGGCATGTACGGCTTGCGGATAGTGGAGTGTATATGTATACTTGCCGACCGTTGTGAGATACTCGAGTTCTGCTTTACGTCTTCTTGCTGAAAGAAAAAGAGGAAGGGGAAAAAAAAGGGGGGAAACGAGCGAAAAGAAAAGCCTGCTCTCCTCCCTCCCTCTCCCAAAGTTTTGTGTTTGCGTAACTGTAGAAAGACGCCTTTTGATCGATTTTCTACTTTCTGAGCAATACAAGCTACACTTTCCGTAGAATAAAAAGCTTTCTTCTCCTTCTTTTCCCTGCTTTTTAAGTAATTTCTTTTCTCTCTCTCTTTTTTCTTCTTTTTTTTGACGAGTTGAGGTACTTGGGTTTTAAAGTCGGATGTTGGTGTTCTCTATTACTTTATTCTTCTTCTTCTTTTTTTTCTCTGTCGGGAGGTGATCAATCTCCTGATGTGTGGTATCGAGGTTTAAGGTATGATCCCCCTCTCCCTCTCCCTCTCCTTCTCCTTCTCCCTCTGCGTATGTGTGTGCATGTCCCTTTGCCTGCACAGCACTAAACAAAATCCTCGAAGTTTCCGCCCCGACGCGGCGAACCAAACCATCTATGAAACAGCTCTCGCCATTTCCCACCTAGTCTTTACAACACGCACTATATACGCCCCCCCCCCCCCCCCCCCCCCAGCTCTCTACTACAAATGCAAACTCATTTCCGTAGAATATTCAAACATATAATCGACACATTTACCAAGACGCCAGCACATCTCTACTTGCGGGAATAAAAGTACCATCATATATTTACTCAAAAAAAGGGATAACACGTATGTACAAAACGTCATATAAAAACAAAGTCCTTCCTTCTTTCCTTCATTTCTTTTACTTCCTCCATCCTCACACCACCCTAATTCTTTTTTTTCCCTCACTTTTTAGAAGGTGTGTGTGTGTGTGTGTATGTGTGAAAGAGATCTTGAAGTGATGAGAAAAGGGGGCTCGATCGGCATTTCCAGCACTTTTTTAGCGTGGTTTGCGAAAAAGTCCCAGGTTTCTTTAATTGTAAAAGAAGAGGGAAATCCCCGCCGCCGGAACTGAATTCACGTATAAATACGGGTGGAGAATAGAGGGAGGAGGGGAAGAGGGAGTCTTGTCTAGACGTCGGGGGTTGAGCCGCCGTACGAGTGAATCTACGGCACGAGTCCTATTAGCAACGGCCACATTTTCACATAAACACGTAGTTTTCCGATAAAATATCCGTACATACGTAAAAAAGCAGGGAAGGGGGGAAGCATAAGAGAGGGTCGTTGGATTTGAAAAGGACGATCACTCATGATAGAACAAGGTAATGCAGAAAGCGGCGATGCAGAAAGAGCAAGGAAGGGGGGAAACGCAGAAAAAGAAAGGGGAAAAGAAAAAGAAATAAAAAGGAAGACAGAGAAACGAAAAGGAAAAAAGGAAAGAAAAAAAGATACTCACAGTCTGATCCGCGCACCCCTCCGGCGTCTCATACCCATACGCCCCCGTGTTAACGAAAAGCTTCTGCTCCTCGCAGACCAGCCACGCCGCCTCGTTGGGCCGCTGCAAACCCTCGACGCGCCACGTCACCGTGTCGCCCTGGAAAACGAATTCCCCGTAATCATTCTTTTCCGCCGAGAACCACGTCCTCAGCTTTCGGGGGACCGGGGTTTCGGAGGATTGCTCGACGTGCATGTACAGTTCCCCTTCTGCCTGCGTAGAGGAGGAGGATGAGGAGGCGGCGGTGTTGAAGACGAGCTGGCCGTCGACAATATTAAACTGTCCCGCTAACTCGGGAACATCTAGGATGGCATCCGCTTCTTCTGCTGCGGGCGAGGGGGAAGGGGTGGCGGTGGGCTGCGACTCGGCCTGGAGGTAGGAGTGGAAGTTCGGTTCCACGACGGCGCGGACAAAGTACCACCCGTCGACCAATGTCGGAACCGCGGCGGCGGCGACGTCGTTGGTGGGCGATGGGGCGGGCGCGGCGGCGGCGAGGCCGGTGAGGAGGGCCGCCGAGACGGCGAGCGCGTGCATTTTGACTAAACAAGAAAAAAAAAATATGTAAAAAAAAAGGGCTCTTTGTAAGATTGTAAAATCAAAACTAAACTTTGAAAATCTGCAGACGAATTATTGCTAGCAAGTACTGTCAGTCTTTTCGGTTTGTTGCTGCTTGGGCCTTTATATGAGTGTTCCCGGCTAAATTGACCTGGGCTTGACCTGGGCAGGGTATCCCACTTTCCGATCTGGACGACGGAGGTTGGTCCCGTTCCCGCCGGCCCCCATTCCGGAAGAGACTGCGACAAGAACAGGTTCGGACTTCGGTACGTTGGCTCCGTGCCGATCATCCGAGCACTACAACACGCACACACACGCACACGCACACACCGCAAAGACGAAACAATCCTAATTGGCAATCCGAGCTTGCTGCAGTTGTGAAACGGTTTCTCTTCTTTTGATTGATTTTGTTTGGCCACTCCGTTAAAATAGTAGCAGTAACTGTGTTGGCCTACACGCTAATGGTCCGGAATACCGAAAACTCCTCTCCCGTGGCCACCAGGCTGCCGGCAATCTGCGGGTGCCAGTGCACCTCCTTGACGTCCTTGAGGTAGTGCACGAAGAGCAGCTGCGGCGGCACGTCGGCCGGCGCGCCGCCGCCGCCCGCCGCCTTGCTGGCCTCCTCGTCGTCCAGCTCGACCGAGAGGTCCCACAGCGTCACCGTCGAGTCGCCCGCCGCCACCGCCACGATGGAGTCGTCCGTCGGGTGCCACTCCACGCTCGTGATCTGCTCCTTATTGAAGCCGAAGCTCGCCAGGGGCTGCGGCTTATCGGAGCTCGCCTTCCACTGGCGCAGGTCCCACACGCCCCAGGTGCCGTCGTCGGCCCCCGACGCCAGGAGGTGCGTCTGGTGCCGCGACCACGACATGACGTTGACGTCGTAGTCCGACACCTGCATCGTGATGGCCGGCTTGCGGCCCTTGGATCGCACGTCCCAGATGCGGATGGTGCCGTCGCTCGACGCCGACGCGAACACGCTCTGCTCCGACGGCGACCACTGTATCTCCTCCACGCTGCCCGTGTGGCCCTGGAACGCCCGGTTGTCCGTCGCGAACCCGCCGCCGTCCGTCCGCGTCGTCACGTAGATGAGGCCGTCGTTGTCACCCGTCAGCAGCTTTCCCCCCGGCGCCGTCGGCGACCAGTCCACGGCGTAGCCCTCCGCCTTGTGCGCCCGCACCGTGGACACGGGCTTGTTCTGCTGCGCCGTGATGCTGGCGCCGGGAGTATCGAAGGACGCGAGGTGCGGCGTGATGTCGTGGATGTACACCTCGGAGGACTCCGTCATCGTCGCCGTGAGCGTCGTCGGCGGCCGCCCGCCCTCCTGGCCGGGGATCTGGTGCGCGCGCACGCGGTTCGACGTCGACTTGAGGGGGATCGTCTTGCTCTCGAGGATGGGATCCGAGTCCTCGTCGTCGTCATCCTCGTCGTCGTCCGACTCCTCGTCGCCGCCCTTGTCCATCCTGCCCAGGCCGCTAAACTTCATCACCATCAGCTGGTTCTCGCCCGCCCGCGCGTTCTCCGCCTGCGTGCCCGCCACGGTGTACATGGTGGCCGGGTAGGCCTTGCGGTCGTCGCCGAGCCCGTCGCGGACAATGTCGAACGACAGGCAGGGCCAGGGCGTGCTCAGGTTGTGCAGCATCTCGTACGTTGACAGGTCGGGCGCGAGCACCTGCCCGGGCTCGAGCTTGTTGCGGCCGACGATGAACGTGCCCTGGTCGACCTGCATCGCCTCTGCTTCCCGATTAGCACCCCTCCCCCTTCGGTCTCGTCAATCGTTGGCCGCAGCATGGAATGTGCTCTCTCACCCTTTTCTTCGGCTTCCCTCTCCGCGTCTGGTCTCCCGTCGACGCCAGCCTCGATGATCTCGTCTTCGCTCTCGAACTCGTCCTCGAACTCGTCCTCGAACTCGCCCATCTCCTTGTCGTCGACGTCCATCTGGTCAGGCCGGTGGCCCCCCTTGAGAGGGAGATCCTCCGAGGCGTCCTGCGCGCGCTTCGACATTTTTCCTCCTCAACTTCTGGTATATAAAAGGTGAAAAATGCGATGAATTGACCCGAATGAATGATGCTGTCCGGAGGTCGTCGATGGTGATTATCCTGTCGCATCCGCGGGGTGAAATGCGCCGGCCCTCCAAAAATTTTGTGACCCCTCCAAAAAATCCAGCGGATCCGTCTAGTGGGGTCTTTATCGATAGGGTTCCCAAGAGAACCTCTAGAAAAAAAAGTTGATAGACGGTGCCAGGGCCGCTCAATCTATTACCGAGGAAAAGCCGCTCGGAGCCTCCATGGACGGGTGTGCGTAACATACGGAGTACCTATGGTAGGTACTTACTAAAGTATAGGTAGGTACCTCGACCAAGGTCGCCGTGAACGCTCATCTTCAAGCACGCAACAATTCCAATGGATGAAAACACGCCGGTCAAATGCGCCCTTGCATGCAGAGTGCGGAGCAATAGGTAGCATTTCTGGTTATATACACTAATCAAAAGACCTGCTTACCATATCAACATCCAAGCTGCATGCATTGATTGTACTCCGTATGCAGCGTAGCCCGTAATAGGTAGGCACACGCACGCGCACGCACGCACGCACACACTCGTGATTCCAAAGCTACCTGCATCGCGCAAGCCAGAGAGGTCGCGCGCGCGTGCGGACGCTTGCCACGGAGCTACCTATGTACGTTGGGGTCTCGTGTGCCCGGGTATGACAAATGGAGGGTTAATCACGTCAGTGCCGCCGTCCAGCGAGCTCCCCACGTCGCGATAGCGCCACCCGCGGCACCTGCCCCTCTTCCGACTCCCGGCTCCACGTAGCATTCCATCCTCTACCATAGCTAAGGTGGTACCCATTCACAGCGCCGGATTAATAACCCCATTTCCGCGCGCAACAAAGCTTCCCCCTCCCCCCCCCCAACCTTCTCCGTGAATGAAGTTTTTTTTTTATAAAAAGAAAGGAAAAGAAATTGAAAAGAAACCCCTATAAATATACCATATTACCAATAGAGGGAACGACAACCAAGCAAGAAAAGAAAAAGGAAAGGAGAAAACAGCGTTTATACCTTTTCCACAGTCATCATCAACCTCGAACCCGTTGAGGATAATACAACCGAGTCACCCACCCAGAAAAAAAAAGCCTCTTCAAATCAGCCACAATGGTCGTCGTAGACATCACCTCCTTGTCCCAGTTCAAGGACCTCGTCAACTCGAAGCCCTTCGTCGCCCTCCAGGCCACGGCCACCTGGTGCGGCCCTTGCAAGGCCATATCCCCCTTCTTCGTCAAGCACTCCGACGAACACACCAGCGACAAGTACGTCTTCGCCAGGTTCGACACCGACGACGTGGCCGACCTCGCCCAGGAGCTCGGCATCCGCTCCATCCCCGCCTTCTTTATCTTCGAGGACGGGGAAAAGGCGGACAACCTCAACGGCGCCAACCCGCCTGCCCTCGCCAAGCTCACCGCCGAGTACGGCGAAAAGGCCAAGGCCCTTTCCACCTCCGAGGACTTTTGAAATGCGTTGCCGAGAGTCTCTCTGTCTCTCCCCCCTCTCCCTCTTTCAGCGGGAACACGATAGATTCGAGAGGAAGATGAGCATGTGCGCATCAAAGCAAGGGAAAGGAACGGGTATTGCAAGCGAGGCAAGGACGAGCGTCTTTCTCTGGTCGTTCGGGCGTTCTCACAAGGCCGGGATTATTGTATAGGGGTTTCAGCATCGGAACAAGAATTCTTTTAGACCAAAATTCAATACTCGAGTCCATACTCGGGTTCCCCTGCGGTGTCACGAGCATTGGTCCGGCAAATCGCAAACTTGGACCGCAGAGCCCAGCCATGATGCAATCTAGATATGAAAAATACCAGAGTGATGATATACATAAAGATGTTACCTAGAAACCTGATAGAGAAAAAAAACCCTCGCTACCCTAAAAAGAAAACCAGAGATGTTGCTGTTACTGTTCGTTGGCTGGTGCATGAAATCCAAATCATTGCTTGCATGTTCATCGACGTCTTTTGCGTCGGCTTTCTGTCCATGGCCCTACCTAATGGGCCCCTTCCGCAGTGTCGTCTGTAGATCCACCTATGCTTCCGAGTCCCGAGTCCACGCGCTTCCTTCCCGCAGACACCTGCTCCAGGGCCTCCCCTTCGTCTTCATCCCTTACGCTTATCATGGATCTTTGGGACAGTCTCGCGGACCTGCGATCGCGCGGGTACAATCTCGCGGCTTCGGCCAACCCGGTCTCAGAGCCTTCGCTCCTAAGCGCAGAATGACTCGAGCTTGCCGTGAGCCTGCTCCCGGACCTCCATCTATTCCAAAAGCTCCCGTCGTTGGCATCGAGGGGTCTTATGCTGAAGCTGGGAGTGGGCGGCAAGGCAGGCATGTCTTCTAGCCCGTTTTCCCTGCTCCTCTCCTTCATCAATTTCGTCGAGTTGCCCCGTGAGCGGTTGCCGGGCCCGGGACTGCTCGGCAAACTATTACGGCCTAGTGATCCTGTGGAATATGGTTGGCGCCTAGCCTCCGAGGCTAGGTTAACGGCCGACTTGGACGGCGATATCGACCGCTCGCTCCTTGTCGGGGTGCCAGCCCTGCCGGGTCTCAGCTCGACTTCCTGCCGCCAGCTTGCTATCCTGTCCGATGCAGGCTGTGGCGGACTGTGCACCAAGCTCAAGGACCCTCTGCGAGACTGCACGCGGCTCCCGGTACTTGCCTTGGTGCGGATGGATGAGCTGCGGCCGACGCCAGCCAATTTGCCCGAGAATTTGGAGCCCGTCTCCCACATGTTCTGCTGGCGCTTCTCGAAGGCGCAATCTTGCCGGAACACCTTGATGTTCCCTGAACGATCGGTGGTGACAAGAATGCTACCGTCGTGATGTTTTGATCGCTCAATGTATGCGGGGCTCTCCTCGGTTTTCTTACCAACCAGGGAATTCCGCTCGCTCTGGTACCCATCTGAAAATGTGGCCTGGCTCTCGTCAAGGCTCATGAGCGTAACGGGAGGCGGGTTGCAGAGGTCATAGATGGGATCGCCCGTGAGGCTGAGCAATTGTTTGCTGGCGGTGGGCGCCGTGACAGCCACCGTAACTGCCTGCGAATGCGCATCAAAGTACTCATAAGGCGGTTTATCTTTGTTCTCGCCACTCGCGTCAGTCGAGCCCCAGATGTAGGTTTTACCGTCCTCACTGCCGGAGATTATATGTTTCGCGTCTTCGCTGAAGCGGGCGTGGATCTGGCTGCCCTGGCACTCATGGCCCCTGAATTTGATGTCCAGCGTTTTGGTGTTCAGGCTGTACAGCCGTATGCGAGAGTCGTTTGAGCTGATGAGAATCTTGATGTCCTCTCCAACCGTGGCGGTGCGAATTCCCGTGATTTTGCTGCCTTTTGCATTCTTGCCCCTGGATGACCGCACGTGGATCTGAGTCAGGGCCTTGAACCCGTTTGTCTCGTAGAACATGCACATGCCGTTGAAGAGACCACATATAGCCGTCTTGCCATCCGGTGTAAACGCTACCGCCGTGATGAACTCGGTCACAGTCGCCGAAAACGCAATGGACTTGTCGGGAATGCTCCATAATCTCAACTCCGAGTCGAGACTACCAGCGAGAAAGAAGCGGTCATCCGTCGGGTGGAAAGCAATCGACGTCACCAGGTCCCCGTGCTTAAAGGTGCACAGGCACTCAGGTCTGCTTAAATGCCACAACTTAACCGTCTTGTCCATGGAGGAAGACAAGAGAAAGTTGTTTTTACTCCAACTCAAGGCCAATATCTCGCCAGTGTGGCCCTGAAACTCGGCGATGGGTTTCGTCTTAAACACAGGGGCACTAAGCATCTCGCCGTTTCCGGCGGACCGCGCCTCATCCTCCTCGTGCGCTTTGCGATCCTCTGCTGTGGAGATGACGGCAAATACGTGGACCTTCATGTCCTGTCCTGCCACGGCGAGGTATTTACCATCAACGCTGAATTCGGCAGACCAGATGGCGTTGCTGCCTTTGAGCGGTTTGCCCCGTGCGGGCGTTGTGGCAGCCTCTTGCGCATCAACCGCGGGTTTCTTCCCGATGGATAGCTCCTGGGCAAGGAAGAGGTGGTTGAACTCCTTGGTCTTTTTGCTCCGCGCATGTACTCTGATGTACCGGGGCGGTTCCTTGAAAAAGGGGATGTAGCCACCACCGGCACCCACCACGGTTGTAAGTGCCCGCGCGTTCGCACCGTCGTCACGAACCTCGCCTGTGTCTGAGTCCGAGTCGCGCACATCGTCGTCTCGTTTCCATGTCGTCCGCATACTGAGACGACTTAGGAATGAGGTGCTTCCTTTCCCCCAGCCCTTGGCGGTATCGGCGACGAGGTTCGAAGATGGCTTGTTGGTCGATTCTTGGTTTTCATCTGGGCTCTCGCCGGGGCCCGCGTTGCGCAATCGCTGTGCTATGGTAGGCGCATTATCGGATTGGCTATTTGTTCTCAGGTAGATTTGCTATCGCCGACGTCAGTCTACCTAATAAAGCATGGAACCGACACAACTTTGTTGGCGTCACCGACCTTGCTCAGGGGGTCCAGCCCCGTATTTGTGGGTGAGGCGACGGCAGAAGACTTTGATAAAGGCCTGCCTTCCTTGCTTTCCTTGCTTTCCTTGCCTTCCTTGTCTTTCCCGCTCTGGGTCCGCGTTAGTCGGGCGGTGGCTGTCCGCTTGCCGTTGGGCGGTGCTTGCAAGGTGATGGAGCCTATGGCTGCGGCGTCAGCGAACGGGACATTGTTCTGGGGCGGAGATCCGGGGGAACCATGAAGTTGTACCTGAGGGATCGGATACACCAGCGGACCTAGGCGGTGCCTCGTCATGAGGCGACGTGGTGGGAGTCGCTTGGTCTGACATTATGGTCATCGGTTCGTCTCCATGGCCAATGTGGGACATCTTTCCATGCTGCGCGCCGAAGCAGCTCGCTTTCTCGCTTTCTCGCTCTCTCGGTTTCTCGTTTTCTCGTTTTCCTATCCGACAGCAGAGTACTCCGTAGATTGGCAGTCTGAAGAGGTAGAAGAGTTTGCACGTGTGGTTCGGTTCGTTCCAAAAGGGTGGCTGGGGGGCTGTGTATGGAGTACTCCCTAGGTACTACGTATGGTAGCAGTGGGATAGTAATGTATTAGATGGAGATGTTGGTGAGGTCTGTGTGCTGTGCGCATGCGTCGTCGAGGGGCAAGATGCCGGCCCAGGAGTTCCTAAGAGTTTCTAGGAGTTCCTAGCAAGCTAGGGAGCCTAGGAGCCTAGGAGCATGCGGCCAACAGGGATCTTGGACTTAAAATCCTGCCAGCAAGCAGCGATGAGCCGAGGGACTGGCCAGTCAATCGCTGAACTGGGCCTGGACCCTGGTAACCTCCAGGTTCGAACGGGCCAGTTGCGTCGCCGAAGCCCTTCTAGCGTGGTCGAGCTAGGCAAGCAGCTGCAGCGAAAGTCGTCGCAAAGAGAATCGCGAAACCCGTTCCAGGAGGTCCAGACAGAGCTCCAGGCTGCGAACGAGACCCTCCCCTTCCCCGTACGGAGTACTCCGTATTCGATGCGAATGCGAGTAAATGCGACTTTGCGAAAAAAAGAAAAAACAAGGATAGGAGTGCGACAGCAAAGAGAGCGATGCCAATCGATAATTAGATCTCTGTACTCCGTAGGATCTTGCAAAGGCTTGGTTGTGACATTGAGGTTCGAAACAATCCGGATGGAGGTCAAGGTTTGGCTCCAAAATTCAAATTAAATTCTTCTGACGTCGTTGGCGAAAAAGGGTTTCTCTGCAGGTTGTCAAAGCAGCTATCCGATGTTCTCATGAAGGTTACTCGCAGTACCTACTCCGTCATACTCTCTCTGCACGACTTCGTAGTTGATGGTAGGAAAAACACGAGGTAGGTGATGAATTGACTTCGTAATAGTAGCCCGAAAGAGGAAGTTGCCTAAATCTCCTGTGTCTGAAGGAAAAGGGCACAGCCTTGCCGCAGTTTGCACTATGATATTAGTACTTCGTAAGTCCAACGCCGGCCACTTCTGGTTGCACACAACTCCGAGCCTAGATCAAGCCGCATTCTACTCCGTACCATACGGCGTAATAGAGGCGCTATCGAGTCGACGTCATGATTTCGACGGCGATACGTGCACATGCCGTAGATGTAGTATTTTAGTGGGTGGTCGCATTCCACACGTTCCGTTATGCATACTGCACGTATGCGTGCGGAGTACTATTAGGCGCACTATCGAATAGTGCAATCGCAATTCATGATCCCGCGTTGAATGCCTACTGGATTCATAACCATCGGAATAGGGCGGAAAGAACCTGAGCAGCGGAATAGCATTGCAGTACAGTAAGTACAGAGTACATCGGTAGCAGCCTTCTAGACACATTTCGGCGCATGCCCGACAGCCACTTCTTTCAAGTTGACAGTTACTACTATCATTAATGACAAAATATCCAGGATATAAATATTACCTTGTTTTTAATTGGAATATGCCGCCGACAATCGCGGCATGGCACAGCCTCATTAGCATCAGAATGCTCTATTTAAGTCATGTACTTGACTACATACCAACTTTGGGAATTGCCCCAGCACTTCGGATCAATGTCAATCAGATTGATAACAGTGTTCAGCCATACCCAGGTAGTGGTCTACGTCGTGTTAAGACATATAGAAGCCACGGTTAATCCGTATCTTGGTTATAGAAATGTCTAGAAAACGGGTGGTTTAGTAAGCTGATATTCTCAACTTTGCCTATAAACTTAAAGTCATAACCTCGACTCATTGTGCCCCGTACTCGACCAGCACCACAGCCCACCAATCATGGCTCTCCCATTTCCTCACTGTCACTGCTGAGGAGGACGTGTTCCGTAGTAACGCCAAAAAAAAAGACTCCAGGTACCGATTACTCCGTATAAGACTACTAGGTAGTGCCGCATCACAAGCGACAATCACAAGCTGCTCTCACGTCCCCCCCCCTCCCCCCACATCGACATCATCGCTAGTCCAGCGCTTTGGTTAGTATTACCATTAACATTTTTCCTTATTGGGTGGCGCATGACGAGAGCACTTTGCCCGATCTTTTTTTTTCTCTCTTCTCACGATAGAACACTGAAACCAGAGTTTATAAAAAAAAGCCTTCAGAAATAGAAGCCTACATTCCATCACAGCATACCGCCAGTATGAAGCTAGCCAAGCGCTCATTACCAGACGAGATCGTCGAGACGGCAGTATGCCTCTTACCTGAAGATGCGGAAGACATGGTAAGTAGTAGTAGTGGTAGTAGTAGTGTTCATTCCAACGACATGCCCCTCCATCGTGATCTGCGCTCTTTGCGACTTGCGACTTGCGACTTTGCCGCAGCCTGCACCAGAGCATCACCACCGGCTAATGCGCACACGCAAATCTAGTGGCACGCCTACAATCTCATCGTCGCCGGCGACTTAATACAGGGCCACTCGACAAGGAAGATCCAGCGCGACGATGAGGTCGGCGGCCTCAAGCCCGCCTCGTCAGAGCGGGTGCACATCGACATCACCATCAAAGTCACGTCCACGTTCTTCGACCCCGCCGTCTCCTCCCTCCGCGTCTCCGGCACCGTCGCCTACGAGAACGCCTACGTCCCCATCGGCGCCCACCACACCATCGAGCTCGAGCTGCACCGCAGCTTCGCCCTCGTCAAGAACCCCGACTTCGGCTGGGACTCGGTGTCGAGCGATTCGCTGCAGCTCGCGCTCAACGACGACAAGAACGGCGCCCTGGCCGCCGTGGTGATGCAGGAGGGGCTGGCCAACATCTGCCTCATCAACGACAACCGGACCGTGCTCAAGACGAGGGTGGAGAGCGTAATACCCAAGAAGAGGGACACCTCGTCGGATCAGAGCGCCGGCATGAAAAAGTTCTTCGAGAAGACGCTGTCCTCAATGGTGCGGGCGCTCGACTTTTCTGGGTCGCGGCCGCTGCTCATTGCAAGTCCGGGTTTCGTGGCCAGTGATTTCAAGGATTACATTGCGCAGCAGGGGAGGGACAAGTCGGACAAGGTGCTGGTGGCCGTTTCCAAGCAGGCCACGATAGTGCATTCCAACTCGGGCCACCTTCACAGCTTAAATGACGTCCTCCGGAGCCCAGAAGTGCTGGCCAAAATGAAGAACATGCGGTTCGCGAAAGAGACAGGATCCATGGACGCCTTCTTCGACCTCCTGAAGAAGGACGACGGCCGCGCATGGTACGGTGTCAGGGCTGTGGAGAGAGCCGTCGCGGAGGGCGCTGTCGGGCCCGGAGGCGGCACGCTGATGATCAGCAATAAGCTGTTCCGGAGCGACGACCTAGAAGTAAGGAAGCGTTTCGTCGCCATGGTGGACAAGGTCAAGGTCGACGGCGGCGAAGTTCGCGTCCTCAGCAGCGATCACGAGAGCGGCCAGCGCCTCGCCATGATGGGCGACGTAGCCGTCATCCTCACATACCCTATATTGGACCTCGACGAGGAGGACGAAGAAGACGAGGCCGCTGATGCGCCCAGGCGTATAAACGAAGATGAGCAGGATGACATGCTAGACAGCGTCATATAGGACCCGCCCTGTTTGGAGTATTCCTTTTATCTACCTCTCCGGTAGTCAACGGTGTTTGTTGCTGTTTTTGATTGACTGCGCCTCTGCTTTATCAGCATTTCGAGGTTTGAAATACACGGAAGGTTTCGCGAATGGCAATTAGAATTCACTATCAATTAGCATTGCGATAAAGAACACTGCTTAAAATCACCATTAGTATCTAGTCTTGTTCAATTCTTGTCGTGAAAGTAGTCATCGCTGATATATCCGAGCTTCCTCGTTTTCCGAAGCATGCCTGAAGCGCAACCGCTCCCTCACAGTGCAAACGGGGCCACGACGGGAAACAAGGTACGCAAGCCATGTTTGCGTCCGAAATGCTCTTCCTCTCTTTTCTGAAACTAAGGATATCAAAAGAGAACCTTTATAAGAGAGGCCAGGTTTTGTGCTATGAGGGGTAAAGGACTAATCGTTCGAGACAGAACTAGGGCGAGGCGCGTTGAGCATAGATTCTAGTGTAATACAAATGTTCGAAAAGACAAAGGGAAAAATTCTTGAGAATCTCATCATATGTCGTCTCCCGAGGAGTCCTCTGCAGGAGAGGCACATTGGCCTCTCTTGGTTGATAGTAGTTGTTTACTTGGATGGCTCTGGTCTTGCGTTAAGGTAACGCTCTTGGACGGTGAGAATAATTTGGCGTAGAGCCACTAAGCGGGAGAGATATATCAGATTCTGGAGCGGATGTGACGGGATGCAGGCTTCCATTTTATGAGTATCGGGGGTCCTCGAGCAAGACGTGAAGTATATATATACGGGCGTGTCACGTATATTATCCTCATTCTTTATGGGTAGATGTGCTGTGTAATATGTGAAGATATTGCTATACCTTGATCGAGACAGGATATCGTAAGACCTCGTGTTTCCAGGCCTAAATCTTTCCTTCCTTCTTCTTTTGACGTCCTAGACCTTTTCAAAGTGCCTATTCTGGAACCTACACTCTCGCGGAGCTGGCATAGGGCGTAGCTCAACCGCACAATTCACTGACTTTGGCGTAAATTATAGATATTGTTAGAGGATTGTCTTGCATAATGAAAGTAGATATTCGCAACAACGCCCACGCTTTTCAAGTCAATAAATACCGGCCAACTGCTCTCCTAGAGAAGCCTGTAAAGGGGTCCTGCCCCCGAGTAACCGGCAGATGATGGATATAAGTCATCGGTGGGTAACAAAGACATGATGAACAAGCTGGTTCTTGTACCCCCCCGAGGGACATCAAATCCCTTGCGACATTTACGATTTACCAGTGCCACTTTGACTACTACACGTCTGAATAACATGGCGGTTTGCTTGATAGGACAGAGACGGGGTGTATACGGTTTATTTTCTGTTCCGAAAAGCACTGTGTGGAACCCACGGCCGTGAAAGCCAGTGACTGGTCTATCTCGTTTGACAGGCAAACTGCGGCTACCTGCCTGCCTACCTGCCTAACGTCTCGGAATACGGGGGCATCACTCCCAGACGACATGAGATCATCGTCTCCTCGGACTTAGTAAATAGGCAAAACTCCTACTTCCACGGCTACTACAGGTACATGAATTTATATATAAAAACGTGCCAAGACTTTTTCACAGCCCACGGAACTCATTTTCATTCATTCTGTACCTTTTGTTGTTCTTTTCCCCTGCACTCAAACTTAATTTCACGAGTATCTTGTGATGCTACGCAGGATGGCCTCGAAACTCAGGATCGACTCGACCGTTAAGCTGGCCTCGGGATATGATATGCCGGTGCTCGGCTTTGGAGTGAGTCTGGTTCTACGAATGCCATTGTGCGTTTTGACTGACTGACTTGACTGGGTCAGGTGTACCAAACGTGAGGGCTCATCTTGTTACTCGGTAGACAGGCGGCATCCGCTCACCAGATAGGCCCCTTGACATCGCCACCGACGTCTGCACGCAGGCACTCAAGATTGGCTACCGTCAGGTAAGACTCGCTCACCACCTGCTTGCTTTTCCCATCTGCTTTTTTCACGCACGCTTACCTCGAAGAAATGAAGATCGATTCCGCCTCGGCGTACAAGAACCAGGCCGAGTCGGCCGCTTCCATCAAGGCTTCGGGTGTGCCGAGGGAGGACGTCTTCTTCACGACCAAGGTGCCGATGAAGGGCACGCCGATGGGCTACGACGGCGTCTCGCAGCTCGTGGACAAGGCGCTCGGGAGCACGGGGCTGGGCTACCTCGACCTGGTGCTCATCCACTGGCCCTACGGCGGGACCGAGGCGCGCAACGGAGCCTGGCGCGCGCTGGTCGACGCCGTGGACGCCGGCAAGGTCCGGTCCATCGGCGTCTCCAACTACGGCGTGCACCACCTCGACGAGCTGGAGTCGTACATCAAGCAGCTCGAGGGCGAGCGCGGCGGCGGCAAGGGCAGTGGCGGCGTCATCTCCGTCGGGCAGTGGGAGTTCCACCCGTGGCTCACGAGGCCCGACATCGCCGCGTGGTGCCGGCAGCGCGGCGTCGCCATGCAGGCCTTTTGCCCCCTCGTGCGCGGGGAGCGGTTCGGCAGGGAGCCCAAGCTCGCGGCCCTGGCTGAGAGACACGGCAAGACGGAGGCGCAGGTGCTGCTGAGGTGGAGCCTGCAGAAGGGCTTCGTGCCGCTGGTCAAGAGCGTCACGCCGAACCGGATCGAGGAGAACGCGGGCGTCTTCGACTTTGAGCTGACGGACGAGGAGGTTGAGGATTTGACGACGGACGAGGAGAAGCCTTGCGCTTGGAACCCCTCCGTTGAGCCGCTGGAAAAGTAGACATGGAAATATCAGACGATTCCTTTGCCAAGACCAGGTGTTTATGCCATCGTCGGAACGAGTGCCATCATTGGGGATATCTCGTCAACATTTCCAGCCGACGGTGATGACAAGTTGTTATTTGCAAAGGCGCGAAGTGATAGAAACTAGTGGGCCTTTTAGACTACGCATGTCAACAGGGTGTTAGCGATGGCCACATGGTATTCAATCTATCGCCTCAATGTATTTCCAACCTGTGCGGAAGGTGTTTTCTAGCTTCAGGTACACCGTACAGAGTATGGCAGTCCGTACGGAGTACTGCATGCTGAACTTTAAACCCGCTGTGCCAGGTCACGTGCATTCGCACCTTGGACGCGCGATTTGCTCATGACACCCCACCACGTCGATTAACGCGATCTGTAATCCCCTTGAGCCCGCATCAGACACTGTCGATCAACAAAACGCACACAAAGAAAAAAGGCGTAATCCTCCAAACCCCGCCGTAAAAAAAAAAAAGAAGAAGAAATCAATGGACACACGGGCGGGCCGGACGACGCCGCCGCCGCCGCCGCAAACGTCAAGATGCCCGTCCAGCAAACATTCACCCTCGTGCCCAAGAACCCGGTCCCCAACGCCCGCGTCACCACGCGTCCCATGACGTCGAAGCAGGTGAAGAAGGCACACAAAGCGACCAACCGCCAGCCGAAGCTCTCCCGCCAGGAGCAGCGCCGGCTGGACCTGGCGGAGCAGGAGAGGATCCGCAAGGAGCTAGACAAGGAGAAGCAGGCCGCGAGGGCCAGGGCCGCGAGGGAGCGGAAGAAGGAGAAGGAGCTGGCGGAGAGGGAGGCCAAGAGGAAACGCGGCGGGCCGCTCGTGGCTCCCAGGGCTAGCCAGGACCTGATTTCCCGGTTCATGCGGGGGGTAGATGGCTCGAAACAGAGGGAGGAGGGTGGGGCAGTCGTCGAGGAGATGCCGGTGCTCGAGGAGGCCGAAGAAGAGAACCCAGAACAAACCGAGCCGGTGCCGGAGCATCTCTCACGAAGCCCGACTCCTCAATTGGAAAATGATGCGACGGGCTTGAGCGGAACGGATGCACCTGCTAAAGCTTCTACTAACCAGGAGAAGCTTCCAGGAAGCGACGCATTGGCTACGAATAAAGACGCGGATGAGAGTGCGAGCGAAGAACCTAGGGTCTCGTTCCGTTTGGCGTTCGATGAGAGCGTCGACGAAAAGATTGATGAAGCGGCATGCGAGGGAGATGTCACAATTACGATAAGAGATGATTACGACAAAGATACACATGAGAAGACGCCTGCCACAGAGACGAACAGCCAGGGGTCTATGCCTTCTCATATCAATAGAGGAGAGCTGGAGCAAGCTTCAGTTTGGCAGGAAACTACAAACACTTCCCTACGCCAAGAAACGACAGAAATAGATGTATTGCCTATTGAAATATCTGCAGATGATCTTGCCGGATTCAACGGGCCCCCCTGCACACAGTATGAGGGACTTCTAGATGACGATTCTCTTCTTCTGCTCTTGGGTAGTGAGATGCAGATACAGCAAGTTGAGGAGCCGCAGCAGAAGCTTGGGCCATTAATGGAGGAGGAAGAGGAGGAAGATGAGGAGGTTGCTGCTCCAGAACCAGAGCTGCCGGCTCTAAAGGCGGGCATAACTGATGTCCGGAAAACTTCCATTTCGGAGGAGCATTTCGATGACCTCGATGATATAGATGACGTTACGGAAGAAGAGATTAGGATGCTCACACTACCGACGAAACAACCCCGCGACACAACACAAAACGCTCATCACCGTAAAGGCTCACCGTTAGCCAAACCTGGTGCCCAGCCGCCAAGGCTAAAAAGCCACTCCAGCAACTCACTAGACCTTCTAATAGACGAGCTGGACGACGACATGATTGACGAAATCGACAACGCCATGATGATGAACGCGTCACCGTCAAAGACGGCCAAGACTCCAGCGAACCCCACGACTGGCATTACCACACCCGCCGCCCCCGTGATAGCCGAGCCGCCTCGCAAGAGACGTCGCACGGCGAGCCCCTACGAGAGAGATCTCGGCCTCGCGCCAGCCGTCGAGAACCACTCATCATCCTCCCCACCACGCCCACCGTACCAGCCCCCGCCGCTGAGCACCCAGGCCATCCTCGGCAACCTCGACGACTTCTTCCCCTCGCAGTCGCAGCAGGCGCGCGAGCTCGACGACGAAGACGAGACGCGGCTCCTCCAGTCGTCGTCGTCGTCGTCGTCGCACAACCGCCACTCGCCGCTCAAGCAGCCAGCGTTGCCCCCTCCTCGTCCCCCCGGCTCACAGAAACGATTCTTCACGTCGTCGGGTACCAGCGAATGTATGTCTCTCGCCTTGCACCGCAGCCGCCGCGACGCAGCCATGGACGAGCTGCGAAGAAAGCAAAAGGAGCGCGCGGAAACGAGAACCCCCGCCCAGAAGCCCCCGGGCGAGAAAGGGGGCCACATGGGACCGCCGCTGCGTCCCTCGCCGAAAATCAACTCATCTAGGCCGTCGCACGGCGCGTCGACGCCGAGACAGCAGCACAGACGACCCGTCAACCCGCCGACGGTCCTCCGGAGTCCCCTGCAGCCGCGGACGCAGAACACGGCGCTAAAGAGGCCGGTGTCGAGACGGCAGCTGGCCGAGTCGCCGCTCAAGTCGCGGCCTGTCATTTCTCCTGCCGGAGTTTATCATGCTGCTGCTGCTGCGGCGAAGAGGACGGCTCAGGCTCCGATTCCGGCTCAGGCGCAGGCACGAGGGGCGATAGCGCCGCCGCCCGTGCCGAAGGCTGCTGGGCAGCTTGCCGGTGGCGATAGTACTGCCGACTCGCGGGCTCGTGCTCCTTCTTTTACCTCTTCTCGGCCAAAAACACCTGCTGCTGCTGCTGCTGCGCCGAAGACCCGCACCGCGGAACCGGATCCTGCGCATGTCAGTGCTGCCGTTGCCGGTGTAGTGCTGCCCGCCCGGCCCGACGGCACGGGAAACGATGCTCCGCAAGCGTCGCCGCCGTCTGCATCGCAAAGCTCAGAGTACGGCGGCGCGTGGATGGATGAGCTGGACGTGGATCTAGTAGTGTGAAGAAGAAGAAGAAGAAGGAGAAGGAAAACTTTGAAAACAAGCGAACCAAGTTTGAATATATATATAAAAACACTCGAACGACTCCCCCCTTCTCTTGTTGTATCTCCGTCTCTCCGTCCCGGTAATGACAAGGCTCGGGAGAGACGGCGGGAAAGCACGATATGATTAGCAGGTCGAGGATATTGGATACCAAAGTTGCAACGATCACGTCAGATCAGATCAGATGAGACGAGACGAGACGAGACGAAGGGAAGGGGGCCCCCTTTTTTTCACTTTCTTTTCAGCATAGCGACCTATTTCTTTTTTGGTAGTAAAAGTGATAGCCGTCCGTTCTTTCCCTCATTCATTTGTCTCATCGGATCAAGCATTGCTATTACCAACACTACGTAATAGTACGAGTAGTAGTAGCAGTGGTGGATATACGCCGACGACGTAGTCAAAAACCGGCATGGCAACGACCGACTACTGGTAGCACCCAACCATCATCCTCATCCTCATCATCATCATCATCATCATCATCATCATCGTGGCCATCATTGTCGGCATTATCACGCAGGTAACCATCAAGACGGTAAAACGGCACAAAACGTATACAAATCGGTCAGCCAGTGCGCCGGCTCCATTCTTTCAATTTCAGTTTCAGTTAAAGAAGAAGAGGAAAAAGAAAACCTTAATCATCAGGAACAAATAACAGCAAACGAGAAGAAGAAAGAAAAAGAGAAAAGAAGACCCTGGGTATCCATCAATCAATCAAGTCATTACCGGTAATAGCATTCCCCCTTCCAAAGAGAAAACAAAGAACAACCAAAAAAACGCCCCTTTGTGTGTGTTGCGAGTGCTGTGTGTTGTGTGTGCGTGCCCCCTTTATCCATACAGTCCTACCTCCTCTCGTCCCTACGTCCAATTCCAATTCCAGTTCCAGCTCCAGTTTCAATTCCGGTGAGTGTGCCAGTTTCTGGTTTCAAAGTAGTCGACTTGAAATCACCTGTAAACTCTGAAATGAAAAAAAGGACACAAATGGTTTCCAAACGCCCGAGTTTCCATCTTCCGTGCAAAAGCAATGTAACGCGGCGCAGTACGAAGGGGGAAGTTCTACTCAGCTTAGTAGTAGCTTGCCTGCCTGCTTGCTTGCTAATGTGCGTTTCAAACCACGACGTCTGTCTTTTTTTTTCGAGGACAAGGTGTGGAAAAGAAAAAAAAAAGAGAGAGAAAAAGGAGAAGAAAAAAACACGGGGAGAAGCATACACGATTGCATACAGACAAGATGTGCGCAAGACCAACAAACAAGACTGATAAACATGTCCGCGTACTCGCGCCTGAATTCGAAATGCCAAAAAAACCGAGCGTCTCCGCGTCGAAATAGTACAGACAGTATGGTAGAGCGAGCATGCACGTATGCATAGGGCGGACGGTATTCTCAGTGGTATAAGCCGATCCACTCAGATTTGCCACCGGCCTTGGACTTGCAGCCGTCGACGGCACAGCGTAGCTCCGTATGCGGAGCAGCGCCCACGAGCTCGAAGCCGACGCCTTCGGGTGCCGACTTGCTGGGCTTTCTGCCATCAAAACAGTCGGCGCAGTATACCTGCAGGGGTCATAATCAGCATGCATGTGTGCTTGTGGGTAGTGATAAGACTGACATGTCCGCATCTCTTGAGCGCCCAGAAGTGGTGCTCGTTCGAGGCCCTCTTCTTGGCCTTCTTGGTCCCGTTGGGCGTGGTGGGCGTCTCGCTGGCCGTCGGGTCGTATGCCAACTCCTCCTCGCATGCGGCGCACACGACAACCTGCTCCTCCCCCTCGGCAGGCTCGGTGACCGTGTCGCGGGTGAATCCCGCCTCTGCCGGCTTGACCTGCTCCACGTTCGGGATCGGAGGGGGCGCGTGCGGGTGTCTAGGGAAAGGTTGGATGGGGTGTACATTGCCCGAGGGGGACTCCAGTTCCTCGTTGCCGGCCCAGTTGCGCCACATGCCCATAAATATGTTCTGCACATTGAGCCTTATTCCACCGGCGTTACTCTCCGTGATAAAACGACGTTCCGCCTCGGCCACGGTCACACGGTGACGTCGCAGGTGATCAACGGTCCTAGGTCGGGGCAACACAATATGCGGAGGGCGGATCTGCTCCGGCGAGTTATCGGCCGTGAGATCAATAACCTCGGCCGCAGGTTCGACTAGCGTGCCGTCACTCCGGGCGAGGCTAGGTGGCGAGACGCGTTGCGAAGATGTCCTCCTTGGATTCCTGCCGCCACTGCCGCTGCCGCCGCCGCCATCTGCTGCGATAGGAGAAGACTGTGAATCGGCCGTAAGGTCAATAACCTCAGGCTGACGACTGCCGTTCCTCGAAGGAGGCATGGCGCTACCCAATGAGCGGTTCTCAAGCATGCGCCTAGCTCTACTCATTCTCCTGGCTTGATATAGAGCGGCGTTCTGGGCGTCATGGTGGTGATGGTGGTGATGATGATGGTGGTGGTGGCGATGAACTCTCGGGTCCATCTCGGGTGGCTGTAGGGCGCCACGAGCAAGTGGCGTTTCTGGCCGGACAGTCCAGGAAGCATGTGCCCTCCCCGTCGCGAGTCTGTTGTTAAGGTCCATATTAGGCAACGGGTTGAGGAGGTGGGCGAGGCCATGCGGGTTTTGAGCATTGTTGTTGCCGTTGCCGTTGCTGTCGCCGCTATTACGATTACGATTATGATTATTATTGCTGCCGTTGTTATTCGTGGTGCGCGAGCTGGCTCGGGTCCTCACTTCCACCACATCTTCGTCGTCCTCGTAATATTCGCTGTCGTCGTCATCGTCGTCGGGCTCTTGAACGTAATCCGAAGATCCATCCTCGATCCAGGTGTACTCTGCAAAATCCACATCGGCCATGTTGTGTCCAGAAGCAAACTCGCGAAATCCAATCAACTGAGGCAAACGAGATACGAGGTTTCGTTGACGGGCGAGGTTTGGTCGTGAAGAGACGCTCAAATTTATTTCAATCAGAGAATGGCTTTGTAACAGAAGAAGGGGGGGGGAGGGGGGACCAGAAGGTGGGAGGAGGAGGGGAAGGAGGGACAAAAGCCGAGCTCAAATATGAAGGAGAGATGCAAGAGCAAAATATACAGGGAAACAGATGTCGAGAGTCGTGGGGAGAGAAGAAAAGCGAGGATGGCAGGGTGCGTGCATGGGTTGGCCTTTTTCTTTTCTTTTGATTTGTATTTTTTTTGGCACGCCACATGCACCATCCACGGTTACAGAGGCAGAGTTAACGTTGGTAATTGCAGGCTGAAGCGCCTGTTTTAGGATCAACAAGACTTCGGGAGCCAGATGTCGGGCGCTACTCGCCTACGTGCCTACTACCACACGACGGGCTACAGAGTACTCCGTACCTGTAGCCTAATAAACCGCCTGCGCCCATTACGGAGTACCTGGAATACCATACCATAGCTGCCATCACCAAATCACCCGTAGCAATCTCAGCCCCACAGCAACCTCAAGTAGATTTGATGTACTATAATAAACCTCCAACTCTCAGCTCGCGTGCCCAATAAAACGAGAAGAAGAAAAGAAAAGAAAGAAAGAAACCCACACACATACTTCTTCCACCAACCAACAATTAGCCCCGTCAAACGCCTGCTTCTTTATTTTTACTCATGTTTGTTTCTGTTTGTCGGTCGGCCGGCGGCAAACAAATCAAGAATCAGCTCACTCTCGTTTCACTCCGCGCTCAGCTCAGGTCTTTCTCACTGCAATTTCCTCTTATTACCGTGCAACGTTGGACAGACAGACGGAGAAAGGCATACATCACATACGCACGCACGCACGCCCAAACGCCCACACATACGCCCACACAAATTCGTGTAATTTGATTCCTTTTCTTTTTAGGTCCCTAATGCATCCAATATTTAGTAGTGGTACCAGTGGCAAGGGCAAAAGAAATAGCGAGCATACGGTAGCAATCAGTAGCGTAAAAGAAAAACAAGAGCAACCCAGCCGGTAAAAATAACTTGCGAGATATCCCTTCCACCCCCCTCCCCTCCCCACCCGCCCCAATTCTATGATTATATTTCGCTTCATCATGCCTTGACACCAAATACCGTCACCACGCCGTCGTTGTTGAGAGCCACCAGTTTGCGCGCAGACTCTCCCCACTGGACGTCCACGGCCGACACCGAGGTTCGGAACGGCTCGCTCCACGCCTTGCTCGACTTGGTGTACTGCTGCACCGTGACGCCCGAAGGGCCGCTGGTGGCCAGGAACTGCCCGCTGTAGTCCCAGCTGATGCCCTGCACCGAGCCCCCCGTCTCCAGGACCTTGGCCGTCGCCGCGGCGCCCTCCTTTCGCAGGTCGAAGATGGTGACGCTGGTCTGCCCCTTGGCCGTCGCCGCGAACCAGAAGCCGTTCTCGGAAAAGGCGAGGGCCTGCACGGGCGCTCCCAGAGGGAACTCGGCGGCAAGTTCCAGAGTCTTGGTGGTGTAGACCTTGATGTTGCCGGAGACGGTGCCAGCGGCGAAAAGGTGGCCATCGGGGTGGAATGCGCAAGCAGTCAGGGCTGTAGAAATATAATTAGCTCAATTGTACCCGGAGGATAACAGGGTGGGTGACTTACGTGAATCGGCGTACGCTCTGCTGACACGCTTCAACGTGTCGAGCTCGTAAAACACAATGCTCTTATCCGATCCAACAGAGGCAAGTATTTGACCACCGGGGTGGACGCTCAGCGCCGTGGCGGCGCCGGCGTGCTCGGATGCTGTGGCTGCTTCGCTACCTGCCTCGTACACCTTGACCGTGCCCTGGCTCGTGGCGAAGATGAGCTTGGAAGACGTCCAAAGCGAGGCCGTGACAGCCTCTCCCACGGGAAATTGCCTCTCCAACTGATCGGCGTCGACCGAGTAGACGGCCGACTCTCCCGTCAGGCCACCGGCCGCGGCGTAACCGCCTGAGATGGCAAGGGTAGTCGCCTGCGGTACGGGCAAGGCGTTTGTGGCAGTGGTCTCGAAAGAGGTGACCTCGTCCGCAGACACCCATCCCTCGGGGACCGGTCTCTTCTTGCGTCCCTTTGATAGAGTTGCATGTGTCTCGTCCACTTGCGCAGCCAGCTCCTCCGACAACGCCTCCACGTTATCCACAACCATGTCGTCACCATTGGCGGCGCCCGAAACGGTAATCTTGGCCAGGGATTCTCTCGCCTCGTCCCTCTCGCGACTGAGTCGCGCAATTACCCTGACCGCGGCGTCATGCTGGTACAGCGCCGTCGCGAGCTCCTCCCTCGTCCGCGCGAGCTGCTCGCGCAGGTTATACGTTTCTAGGGCCAACGCGTCCCATTCGTTCTGGAAGGTCGCGAGTAGGGCGGGGATGGAAGTCAGCGTCGGGGGTCTCGGGCGGACGATGCGCGAAGTCTGAAGTGGGAGAAGGTCATCGGCGGTCAGGGCCTCGCCGTTGGGCTCGGTAGCGTGCTCGTTGATGTACTGCTCAATCAGGCGCTTCTCGTAGACGATGCCAGACTTCTTCGAAACCACAGGCTCCTGGGGAGCTTCTCCAGAAACTATTGGGGAAAAAAATCAAAGTCAGAAAACCATTCCTTCTATAACGTGGCAGAGGGCGCGGGTAGAGCGCAGCATTGGCTGTGCAGCTGATCCCATCTCGTTCTAAAATTCTACCAATGATGCAGGGTGATGGATGACTTACTTCCGCAAAGCATGGCGACGGTCGTTTCCTCGTTGGTGGCACCTCTATCGCGTTAAACTTGATTGTAGTTCCTTTTCGATGCGATGGCGAGGCTGGAGATTTTACTTGCTAACTAGCACCTTCAAACCCGCACAGACCACGTTGAACCCATTTCGTTTGACGGTCGGGCGGAATTGGGCCATTGGCTCAGTTCAGTCCGCCGCGCAATTGAGAACACCAACGGGCGAGCTTCGGGTCACGAGGTGATAAGATCCCAAAAGGGGAATGGAGAGCTTTATCGCTAGCAAGGTCAACTAGTAGCTTCCAGCTACCCACGCTTGTGCATGTATAGTAGTAGTATCCGTATCCCCCCCCCAAAAATACTCCGTATTCCCCTCCCAGCGATGGACAGAAGAAACCGACATCCCTCTTTTCCTGCGACATATGGTAGAAACTCAAACTGCACTACTCCGTAAAACCTGGAGAGTCGGTCTTGTCATATCCTCCTACCTCCTCCCCCTCCTTAACCCTTTCCCCAGTAGTAGTTTCTACCATGGGTGTCCAAAAAAACACAAGAGTCATCGTCACACGTAGACCACACAATACCAATGATTCCCGTGTGTTTTTTTTTGTCTTCTTTTCCTTGACACCGACAGGAAGACTTGGGGGGACAAAGGCCCTCATCTTTTTCTTCCCTCTTCTCTCTTAAACATCCAACCGTCCAACCATCCATCCATATCCATTCATTCATCCCCCACCCTCTCTCTCTCTCCCTCTCTCTCTCTCTTCCCCCCTGAATGGAACCCTTGCCCACCCACGGCCGGCCATCCTCGTCCCAACCCAACTCCACGGCCAAGAAACGGAGCCAACAAAAGCCAACTCGGATGGAATCCATGACCCTTCCCCTTCTCCACAAGCGGGGTTTTCTCGTCCTCATCATCACCGGGCTAGCTAGCTAACCCAGTGGCTGTCCCCTTGCCCACACCCGCTTTGGCCTTGGTTCTGTCCGTGTTCCGGTGGGCAGGAAGAAGAAAAAAAGCAAAGCCGCTTCGAAAGCTCGCCCACCACACACACACACACACACACACACACACACACAGACGCCTGCAAACAGAGTCGCACACATCGTGACCCTCCACTCCTCTCTCCCTTTCTCTCTCTCTCCGTCTTCTCTTTCGTTCTCTTCTTCTTCCTTTCCTTCTTAGGACCAAAAAGCTGATTCATCACTCACGCACACACACACACACACACACACACACCTTTCTCTCTCTCCCTCCCCCCCTTTCCCCCCATCTTCTTTCTGCTCTCCTCCCCCCTCCCCCCCCCTGTGTGACGTGATCTCTCTCCATCATAAAAAAAACTCCGCCCTCACTCATCCCTGACCGGTTAATTGTATCTTGAGCTAAACACGTACTCGAGCGCAATCTGTGTCTCTCGCTCACTTAAATCTTTTGACGTCGTCCTTTCGCTCCCTCTACCTTTCTCTCTATCTATCTCTCTCTCTCTTGCTACGCGTACGGAGTGCTCTTTTTTTATTATTATTATCCTTTCACCCCTGTGGTTTTGCTTGTCATAAGCTTTTGTTACTTATTACCCTTTATTTTTCTTATTTCTCCTCCGTTTCGCCCCTCCCTAAAAAACACACCCCCCTCCCCATTTTATATCCTCATATCAAGCTCCAACGTCTCCGCCGAGTTTCAAAATGACCGTAACGATCCTTCCCGAAATAGAGCATTTCCACACCTGCTCCGACCAGATGCAGACGTCTGTCCTCGACACCCTCTTCGAGCCGTCTCCGGCCATCCACGCAACTCTCCTCCCCGTCATCCGGACCGCGGAATACTCGACATGGGACGACCTGATTGACGTTTGTCAAATCAGGCTGCTGTCCCTCGCGTCATCAAACTCCCTCGCGACCCCGTCGACCCGTCCAAGCCCGACCCTTCTCTCCATCCTCGGCTCGCATCCCCGACTGGGCGAGAAGAAGATTGAGAGCGAGCACTCCAAGGCGGAGCAGGCCAGTGTTCAGAACGGCGCAGACTCTGAGCAAGAAGAGGAGCTTGATCGTTTGAATCAGCTCTATGAAGAGACATTCCCGGGCCTTCGGTATGTCGTCTTTGTCGACGGCCGAGCCAGGACTGAGATCTTCGATGACATGAGAGCACGTATCGAGAGGGGGGATTACACCAAAGAGGTTGACGCAGCGCTTCAGGTAGGCCGGATGCAACATGCCCAACGCAATTTAGTAAGCCAGTACTGACAGAGTCGTGGTAGGCCATGTGTGACATTGCCAAGAGCCGCGCGGCCAAAATGTGATGAATGTGGTAATAGAGAGGCCCCCTTGTCATCCGCAACCCCAAATTACTTTTTTTCGGTGGAAAGTAATGAATGGCTGGCAATAAGTTTTCTACGATGCAAGCCGATGGTGGGCTAGGTAGGGTGTATATGTTTTTCTACATACCATTCACACCTAATAGCGAATTATCTTGTCATAATCTCAGGGGAACGACATCAATCAACGGTACTCGGTACTTGCCGAGGCAGCACGGGATCCATCCAAAGAAACCACGACAGACGAGGATGCGGAAGAAAGAAATCAGACGAGTTAGAAGAGGCAAACGAAAAAGACCGACAAATGGTGGATGAAAGAAAGAAAAAGAAGACCAAAAAAGAAGAAGAAAGCCTTTCAAAAAAAAAAAACATCCCCTGGCCTAGTGGACAGAATTAGAGGGTTTTTTATATACACTGGATGAAGAGTCCGCTCCTCACCTTTCTCTTTCTCTCTCTCTCTCCCCTCCTCCTCAATTAGCCGGCGTTGAGGAGGTGGGTGGAAATCGGTACTCGATATTCAAAAAGGACATTCCATGCTTGGTGCTTGCTTCCTGGTACAGTATAGTTGAAACATGGGGTGAAGCATCAATCATCGTCGGTCATCATCGTCGTGGTCAATTGATCAGCGTCGCAACAAAAATCATCTCGACACCCACGATATGCCATCTAGCTCGTCCAGGTATTCCTCGTACGAATGGTCGTCCTGCGCCTGCCCGCTGTCCCCTCCTCCTCCTCCTCCGCCACCAAAAATGACGCCGAAATCAGAGTACACGTCCCCATCGTCCTCGTTGTCCTCGTCCACATGCAGAAAAGCAAAGCTGTCCTCCTCCGGATCCTCGTGATAGCTCGGCATCGGGCAGTGCTCCGGCGAGCGGATTGTATGGATCCGGGGTGATGTTCTCTGCTTTGAGGCGGCGAGATCGGCAGAAGGCATGGGGAGGGCAGCCGGCTTGGATATTCGTAGAGGGTGAGGAGCCTGGTGTCTAGGCTGATGGGGTTGGCTCGGCTGACCCGAAGATCCGGGTTGCACGCCTCCCACTAACGACGACGATGACGCCAACGACGACGACGCCTGTAGATTTTCCGGCTTCCACAGGGCTTTCCCCCTGGTATCTAGTTTGCCCGTATCTGCCTGTGCGATCCCATTCTGGAGCCCGTCATGTAATGGGACCCCATTCCCCTGACCACTCATCACAAACCCCAGCCTCCGTCTTAGCCTATTCATGACGGAGAAGCGCCGGACAGATGTAGCATGTAGATATGCCACCCTCCTCGCCATATCCAATTTGGAGGCCATCTTTACGAAACGCCTGTCGCCCGACTTTTGCCCTTCCCGGTTGAGGATGTGGGTGGCGGGCTGGGAAAAGGGTTGAGAAAGCCGACTGGTGATGAGATCCATGCGGAGCCGACGCTTCTTACAGGCTAACGCGGCCGTATTGGCCCCGTCAACGTCGAGGCCGTGACGGATGCGCTTACGCGGCTGCTGCTGTGGCGGAGGGGATGAAGAGCCACGAGAATCGAAGGCGAAAGGTCGAGATCTTGTGGGCAGACTGATGAACGTGAAGAGCGCTGGGAAAGCTTCTGGAGACTGGTTGCCTGTGGTACTGGTAAAGGCGTCCTCGTTCGATGAAGTCGTACTCTCCGACTCTGACAGCTCTATGGCACCATATACGGACGGCCGCATCATGGCCTTGAGGGACCCATCATCTCCCGCATACCTTGGCACCGCACCTGTATCGGAAAGGCTCGTTTGTACGTCGCAGTCGATTCGTTCAAGGCGCTGGTGAGGCCACGGCTCCTGCTCCTGCTGCTGCTGTTGCTGCAAGCTGAACCCAACAACCATGGTAGCGGCAGTGGCCGGCGTGGTTTCCAGGTAGAGAGGGATGAGGGGGGACTGGGGTTGTTCTACTGTAGCCTCCTACTATGTGTAGATTGGCCTTTTATGGTCCAGCCACGACAAGATGACATGGCCATTCGTTGGGGTTCGCGCCCAAGTGTAATAGAAAACAAAGATGGGTGAAAATGGTAAATAAGGAGCGGTGCCCTTGACGATCCAATATTAGACCCGGAGCTCCCTTGTGTCAATCCTGCTAAAAAGCAAAGAGAAAATTCTAACGTGGCTCTTTGTTTGCCAGAGGGGGTTTTGATATCACACGAGATCAGTATCTCAAGTTGTCAAAGATGGTAAGTGGCAAGTGGAGAGAATGAGCAAAGTAGGGGGGAAAAGGGCGGGGAAGAATAGAAGCACCACAGGAACGGGCTCTTAGGGTGGAGGGGAGAAGGAAGAGGAAGGTTCGAAAAGGAGACTGCAGGGAAGATCTGGGGTTGTGCAGGAAGTTTGGGGGAAGGGGGCAAGGCTAGAGTGAGATGGAGGGCTGGGTGTGTTGGTAGTGGTCTGGAATCCGGTCAGCTGGGCCTTTCTTTTTTTTAGCCTCTTATGTTCCGACGCCACGCTAGCATTAACCTGATTTTTCTTTGGTTTTTCTTTTGCTAGACATGAAAGACTAATAGAAAGAGTCTGGAAGCCATTAATGACAATACGGGCATTTTATGTGACACAAAACCCAAGGGGGAGGGGGAGCCATGATCGAATATTGTCAACTCGGAGATCCTTGGCATTATTGGAGAACGGCAAAGCTTGTTATCTGGATACGGGCGTCGAAGCTCGTGAGGTGAGAAGCAGGAAAACAACCCAGCAGTCTGCAATGGAGGGTCGGTAGTAGGTGGCGCTCGAGGCGCCTCGCGATCTGTGCTTCCGGTGATAGGGTGAACCGGGGGGTTGGTTGGCCAAGATGGCTAGGATCGGCCCAGCCCGGGGGTGACGGAAGCCGCCGGTCCAAAAATCGTGTTTGCTGTTTCTTTGCGTCGTATAGACTCCTTGCTGGCGAAGTTTGATTCAAGCCGCTGCACAGCTTTGTAGGTAGGTAGTCGAGGAATAGGTAGAAGGGTCTAGGAGTTAACGGGTCTTAGTCTTCATCATCTGGTAAATTATGTATGACATTTGTCATCACGTGAGACGTCTGAATCGGAAATATGTATTACGGTTCGCACTTGCCTTTAGAAACATGATCACAATTGAGGTTCTTTGCTTTTTTATGGAATAGCACTTTCTGCATGGGCTGGCTATTTTCCTTATTGCACAGATAGCTCCACCCCAATACGTAGAAACAAGTAAGGGCAAGTGAGAGAGACAAAAAGGTGTCTACAGATACAAGTAGGAGCTACCGATGCCCAGCCGGAGGGGAGAAACCGGGTATACAGGGTAGGCCTGACGAAGACGACTGGCAGCATTGGATCTGACGAACCCATCACGAACTTTGGAAAACAGGAGGAAGATGTGAGGGGAGGCAATTCTGCGCTTGGTTGTGAGTCGATAGGGCTAATGGCGTACCGAGCAACGGCTTTGTTACCTGATTTATTCCTATATTATCCTTGGCTTGAGCTGCTTAGCAAAGGTGTGCGTGCCTAATATCATCGACTCGAGGCGGCGGTACCTTGGGGACAAATACGCAAATACGGAGCACTGCAGAACCTACTGTACCAGCGATGGGGAAAATGCGTCTATTCTATCAAATATGGTGAGTAGCTGTCCTGCTTTGACAATCGGGCATCATGGCCCTGCGCTTGTGTCATGCGCACGACGGTTGTCCTACGAGAAACGAATGAGCGGAACTTCCGTTACAGGCAATCCATCCGCACGTTGTGAGAGAGTTGGCAGTGGCAAGACTCTATTAAGCGGTTGGTCTTTTTCATGTTCTCATCTTATCTCGGATCAGATAACTTTTTTCCGGATCAGATATCGGCATCACGACGGGTCCCCTAAGCATGCGCTATTTGTTTCTTGCTTGCTGAAGTGGAGCATTGTATGGGAATCGGCGGCCGACAGAGACTTCCTCCACCCGGTCTCCCCTCTTTATTTTCCTCTTCCTGTCGTCGACGTACGAGTATAGAAAAAGCCTTGTGTTGTTTCGCAAGAGGATGTGTGGCTAGTTCCGTGAAAGCACCGTTGTCTAAAGGCCGTATAGCCGCCTTTGTCGGAGAGATGTCCTCTTTTCGGCACCTGGCCGTCGCCCACAGGGAGCATCAGTAGGATTGAATACACGGGCCTGTGCAAAGAAGAGAGACTTTGGCTGCCGTGAAGAATATGAAGAACCAGAGAAATCCAAGTCTCCCTCCCGTTTTGCCCATCAATGCCTTCTTGGATTGCGTCGACGAATATACGCAGGTCAGAGGCAGCAGCAGCGATCCATCCATGATGACCCCGCTGGTTCCTGCAGATGTTTTTTTCTTCTTCAATTCTTTACAGCTTGGCACTAGGCCCTGCATTGTCTTGTGATTCTCGCGTGTTTCTGTGCCTCTCGCTTACGAAATACGTAGTAATACGCACCCGGTCAAGCTATTGCCAGCCGCCGAACTCGGAGTGGATAAGTGACCGGGAATAAATCAAAGGGCCTTGCCTCATAGGGTTGGTAAAGGTACGTGGAACTCCCACTATGGCCCAATGCCGGGGCCGAAGCATTACTTGGCTCGGATGCGGCTCATTATCTGATGATCTGATAAAGGGAAAAATTCTCAATGCAACCATCATGCATGGGAATCGGAGCACTCAGAGGGCACCACTGCAGAACCAACCATCAGAATACGGCTAGATCAGCAGTGGGACTTTACATGACCATCAGCTTATTGGGTAGAACGCAACACTTGGAGGCTCCTGTCGGTGGATGATGTAAAGCGACGGACCGGATCGTGACCACGCTCTCAGGGTTCAAGGGGACCGGTGTCGCGTTTTTTCGGCCGTTGTGGCCCACTTGGGGCTACATATGGCGATGTGATAGCAGGAGAGGGCAGCATGCAGCGGAACACGGAGACTGCTATATCTAGCAGGAGTTCGCGCCGCCTAGTTTCGAGTGTCCGCCTCTTCATCTCTCCTACTGGCACCACTAGGCTTTATATTTTGCTGTAATGGCTTCTCAACAGCTAGAAACCCCCCCTGGGGGTGTGGAAAAGGGCCATGAGACGACAGAAATTCGCCCCGACCACAACAACATGGGTTCCAAACTCGAGGAGCAGAAGCCGGATCCTGAAAAGGACGACGTATCCATCGATGGGCCAGCCGGTGTGCGCGCCATCCAGGCAGCTACCAGCGTTTGGACCAAGTGGCATCTGATGGCAGCCTACGGACTGTAAGTCTGCAGAGAAAGCTCAAGATTCTCAACTTGGGGGAAAGAGGAAGCGTACTAATTGCTTCAGTATCTGGCTCATATACTGCATCATCGCCATCCAAGAGGCAGTCGTTCGCTCCCTGACCCCATATGTCACGAGTGTCTTTCAACGCCACTCCCTGACGGCAACGACCGGCATCATGTCCAGCCTCATCGGCGGTTTGATCCAGATTCCTCTGGCCAAGATTCTGGACACATGGGGTCGTCCTCAGGGACTAGCGCTTGTGCTATTCTTTTGGGTAGTTGGGTTTATCATGATGGCATGCTGTAACAATGTCGAGACGTATGCAGCTGCTCAGGTCTTTTCTGACGTCGGGTATGTTGACTGAGCCATGTTCACATCCTTGCGTTTGGCGGCTCATCTAACAACTACTTGCAGGTCGTCTGGTGTCAGTTACACTTTGACAGTTTTCGTCTCCGATACGTCGAGTCTCAGAAACCGTGCCCTCATGCTGTCGTTTGCCACGTCTCCCTACATAGCCCTGACCTGGGCAGGTGGTCCTATTTCTCAGTCCGCTCTGAAGAACCTGAGTTGGCGTTGGGGATTCGGCATTTTTGCAATCGTCATCCCCGTTGTGGTACTGCCCCTTTGCGCTCTGCTGTGGTGGAACCAGCGCAAGGCGCGGAAGGCTGGCCTCGATACCGGCAAGGTTACCGATCTGTCCTGGAAGAGTATCAAGCAGTACTGTATTTCTGTCGATCTACTGGGTATAATCATCCTGGCTGGTGGAATGGCACTGCTGCTGCTGCCATTCAGTATTTACAGCTACCAAGGAGACGGTTGGAGGAGTCCAATCATCTACCTGATGATCACTTTTGGCGGACTATTGCTGATTACCTTTGTCTTGTATGAGCGTTACCTTGCTCCGTCGACATTCATCCCTTACAACCTACTCCTGGATCGCACCGTCTTTTCTGCCGGCATCATGTTTGTCTTTTACTTTTTCAACGGTTCGGTTTGGGGGTCCTATTTCGGAAGTATGCTCCAAGTGGTGTGGAACGTAAACGTCGAAAACACGAGCTACATCACTTCCATTCGCCGTGTCGCCCAGTGCCTATGGGGGATTGCCGTTGGCTACTTTATTCACAGGACCGGGCGGTTCAAGTGGGTTGCACTCGTTATGGGTATCCCACTGCAAATGCTGGCAAACGGTTTGATGATCCATTTACGCACGTCAGCCAGCGATGTCGGCCTGGTGGCCATGGCACAGATCTTTGCTGGGTTCGCTGGAGCTGCCACCGTCCTGACAGGCGAGCTGGCCATGATGACACCCTCAGGCCACCAGCATATTGCCGTCATCATCGCCACCCTCAACCTCTTCTGCAGTATCGGGAGCGCTGCTGGCGGTACCGTGGCGGCGGCGATTTGGACCGGTGTCTTCCCAGAGAGGCTGGCTAGGTACTTGCCAGACGGTACCGACGCGGCTGCTATTTATGCCGATTTGAACACGCAGCTTAGCTATCCGGTCGGAAGCCCCGAGCGTCTCGCCATTGACCATAGCTATGCTGACGCGCAGAGGTTGATGCTTGCCGCGAGCTTGGGTCTCTGCGGTGGAGGCCTGATTTGCGTCTTGCTGTGGAGGAACTTGAAGGTCACCAACTACAAGCAAACAAAGGGACGCGTTGCCTAAGTATCCTGGCCATCTTCTTTGGCCAACACGGGTCTCAGATGGGTTGCATCTATACGCGACTCGTAACGGTACTGTCACATAATGTAGTCATTGACGCGTCCGATCTTTTGGGTAAAGAGGGGAGTGTATACTCCGTAATGATGGACCGAGGGTATTTACACCCGGTGTATGAAATACTTGATGCAATGAGACGAAAATACCGAGTCGCGCCAGCTCACAAAGTGTTACCGTAATTGGATCATGTTTGCTGTTTCCTGGTGCGTGTACTCTGTGGTTGCGTACGCGACGGACATGATTGTGGTTGAAACTGCTGAAACAGCTGGTGTTGGTGGACTTGGTGGTTACTTCTAGGGTGGTAGCTTGCCGGGGATAATGCTCCGGGTCAAGCGACAAATCACGACGTCATCACCTCAAGGCACGGATTACGGAATCTACAAGTAATTACTACTAGTAGAGCAGTAGAGCTCCCTAAAGTTCTCTAGCAGCTGTTTTCAGCAAGTACCAGAAAAGAATTTATCACCAATCCATCGCCTCAATCTTTTCTCTTTCAATAGCTCAATTTCATGACTATATTTCCACGACATCATGTTGTCTTGTTTTGGTTGCGGCAGCAGCCGCCATGATGCAGAGCGCGAGCCATTGCTACCACTGTACAATGACGATACTTCCCTACAGGCGCGTCTTCATGAGAAGCTTCACACGTACCAGATGCTGCGTGCCATCTCGAAGGGATACATGCCATCAAACGAACAGGTCATGATTCATTTACGGAGTTTGCTATCCGCCGATATTCTGAATCCCGACTCTCCGGATCTGAGTGACTCTGGGCGAGCTTTGGTCAGGAGCACGAAGCTATGGCTGCAGCAGTTTATCGACTTTCTTCATTCCAAAAACTCTCAAGACCAAATCCAAGACTTTATCTGGTACTTGTCCAAATCGCGGCTGCATGTGGACATGGAAAATATAGGCGCGCGAGCATCTCGGGCCAAGGCCAAGGCTGACACTACGGCTGCATATGAGAGCCTTTACGCAGTCGGCTCTCTTCTCTTGACCAACTCCGACTTCCGCCTCTTTCTGTCGGATATCGGGACCATCGGAAAAGAGGTCTTTCGAGATACCGCATTCACGCTATCGGACGTGTCTAAGCAGGCTGGCAAGGCAGTGGAACCGTCAACTGAAGAACAGGAAGCTTTGAAGCACGCCAATGGAGACTCGCAACCACCACCTTCTACCGAGGACCTGAAGAGCGATCTCAAGGATGTTGCAAGTGTCGTTTCTAAAGGCGCTATAGATGTTGCCCAGGAGGCCGAGCACAGCGCCATTGAGCACATTCGAGGCGATGAGAAGGAGGCTCTCGTCTATCGACTGAAGCAAACCGTAAGCAAGCTGAGCAAACGGCCGGACTACTCCGAGTCCGTCAACATGATATCATTGCTTGTCCGCCGATCTCTCTTAGCATACTCTCACGCTGCTGCAAGCACAGCGGAGGCCTTCGAAGATGATGTCGGTCGGAATCCAGAAGCAGATCGCGCTTTGAAAAACTTCTGGCTCATGGTCCGTTCAGTTGGAGACAAGCAAGCATGGACCAAGGTGGAAGAGTCGTTTCACACTGTTGTTGAGCACGGCCAGTCGGACCCCAACTTTGACGAAATGGTGCAGCATTTGTCAAAGCTGGTTCAAGATATGCTTGCTGACCCCGAATTTTTCGACAATGTTGAGAAAAGGTTCAATGATCTTCGGGAAAAGTCACAAAGTCTTGCTTCGCGATCATCCATGTCTGATGACTTGAACGCCCTACTTGCTAATATTCACACCGCGTTCCGTTCGGTCCTAGAGGACAAGGACATGCACAAGTTGATTCGCACCACGAGTCGCATTGCGGATATCCTATCTCCAAGTGGATCCTATACAAACAGTCAACTCGTAACTGACTCTATCAACGTGTTTGTTCCCATGATTATCCAGGCCGTTCAATATGTCCCCATTCCACGGCTGGAAGTGTCAGCGCCGGCCATTGATCTGCTCATGGAGAACCTCATCTTGGAGCCCGGCCGTACTGTCAATAACAGCTCTTTTTTGCCGTTCAAGCTTAATGTGTCGACTCGGAATGATGTCGAAGTCAGAAAAGCTAGGCTGCGCACCACATCGTCGATGACGTCTCTGATGACGATTAAAATCTTGGGCATGTCCCTTGCCGCCGATGACCTCGGATACTGGTTCCGCCTGCACTCTGGCCTGTTACGCATGATGGATGAGGGCCTAGCCGGTTTTCATCTAGATGAGCGCGGGTTAGATATCGAGCTTGATATTGAAATCGGACGGGAGCGGCTCGAGCAGATAGTTTCACTTCGCGGCGTCAGGGTGACGATCCACAAGCTCAACTACACGCTGAGCAGGTCCAAGTTTGCCTGCCTGGCATGGCTCCTGAAGCCAATCGTGCGCCCAATCGTTAGGAAAGCTCTGGAAATCAAGATAGCCGCCTCCATCACCGAGGGCCTCCATTTCCTCAACCGGGAGCTCCTTTACGCCCGCGAGAGGCTCCGGGCGACGCAGATCGCCAACCCCAAAGACCTGTGGACCTTTGTCAGGGCGGTGGCGGCGCGCTTGGTGCCGGCCCCCGACCCGGACCTGGAGACGAGGCTGGGCGTGAGGCCTGGCGCGGGCGTGTTCCGTGGCCGGTACGCGCCCGGCAGCCTCGTGAAGCTCTGGGAAGAGGAAGGGCGCGATGCGGAGCAGCGCGTGTACGAGTACGAACAGGGAGGCTGGAAGAATGATATATTCGACGTTAAAGTTGTGCCCACCATGGGTTAATGATCTTGGTGGCGTTTTTTTGGTATGGGTATGGAAGTGAATAGGTATTGCTTTGGTACGGTCTATGGAAGGAGGTACTACGCGGCGTTGGTGCGCCGATGGCGGGTTTACTTGTCAACCACGCTCTTTTAGTTGTATATATATTAATATTTCGGGCGTAAACTTTTTACGTATGCCTATTGTGACTTGAGCTCAAACGCTTTCCAGTATTACCAAGCGCAGGTAGGTATCCGTGTTAGCAAGATTTTAGGACCTGCCACTCTTATAAAGCGGAAAAAGAAAAAAGAAAAGAAAAAAAACCGACATGGTGGCAGGCATGAGGTTTCTTGCCTGTTACTTTGGAACTCGTATATATCTGATCACCTCTGGTGGTAGTAGTAGTGGTAGTATGGAGCACAGCATGCATAAAGCACGTCGCGATTCGCCAGCTCGCCAAATAAGAATATTATCCTAGACCCTAGACCCCCGAGAGGCGGAGCTTTAAACCCGCTCCCAAACTCAGCCTCGTAAGGGGAAGACACACGACACACGTACACACGCATACATCCCTGGTCCGTGTCTGGGCCTTTCTAATTCGTCAGCTCGCCAAAAAAAAAAAGGGTAGCCCTAGATATATTCCTTCTTGGCCTAAAAAGCTATTTCCCCGGTGGTGATTACGGAGTACACTCCGTACATATGCGACGAAAATAAGCTGGGCCAACGCATGGGGATTGGTACTCCGCGCTTATTAGTAGTGCCAAGGTATGCATCATTGTTCGTTTTTTGAGGATGACTTGTTGAGTGACTACGGCAGGGGGAGGGGGAGGGGGAAGGGGTGGCGAGTGGATGTGATGCTCGGCTTGGTGTGGTATGGTATGGCATGGTATGGTGGTCGTGGAAATGGAGGCGATTCGCTGGCTCGCCAGAGTTATGATCAAGCACCGCCCTCCCTGGGCATGGGAAATAAATGGTAGTCTGGTCGAAGTAGCACATGGACAGGCGCCAAGGTGTCGTTGATAACGGCGACGACGACGAGACCTTTAATAGAATGCATAAGATGAAAAGGCGCCGGGGCATGGCTCTCTGGTCTTTCCAGGATCATATATAAAGGCCTGAATCTTCCCAGAGAAACCTGAACAAAATGGTCTGTTATCAAACCCCAATCTCGTCAGCAACATATCCTGCTTTGGCAAGATACTAGTATCTTCACCCTAATACGTTCCGAAAATGAAGACTCTCTGCGCGTTCGGGCTCTCCTTGGTCTCCATGGCCGCCGGCCAGACCTTTATCCCCAAACCGGACGGCTTGACTGCCGTTTCCTCGACGCTCTTCCCTGGCGCCGAGATATCGTACAAAAAGGTGGGAAGCCGACGGCCCCCCTCCCCTGCCTTTCTTCTCATTACACCGTTTCCGTAAATGATGAGCGATGCTGATCTAGCAACTTTTATAGAATAACCTGTGCGAAACGACCGAGGGCGTGGGGTCGTACAGCGGCTACGTCAAGCTTCCCCGGGACATGTTACCGGACGCGCGGGAATGGGACGAGGGACAGTCGGCAAACATGTTCTTCTGGTTCTTTGGTGAGTTTCATCACGCCTTTAAATGGGTACTCTTCATACCGAACCCCCCTTCTTTTTCTTTTATTCCCTTTTCCCTCTTCCATCCTCCTTATTTGTCTTTTGGGCTGAAAAAGTGTGAGCAGAATCCCGAAACGACCCGGCCAATGACCCCCTGACCCTCTACCTTGGCGGCGGCCCGGGGACCACCTCGCTCGACATGACCTCTGGCTTCCCCTGCACCTTCAACGCGGACGGAAACTCGACCACGATGAGGGGAGCAGAAGGAGAAGCCTGGAACCAGCGGTCGAATCTGCTGTATGTCGACCAGCCGGTCGGCACGGGTTTTTCGTACGTCAACCTCACGACGGGAGTGTACGACTTGCTCACCGAAACAATGGCACCGTATGATGGGGAGACAAATGTCACGGCGGTCCGGACCACGCTGGATGGGCAGGCGGAGACGGGGTTGCCGAGGACGACGATGAGTGCTGCCAGGACCATGTGGACGTTTTTGCAGGTCTGGGTGAATGAGTGAGTCCTCGTCCTCTGTCGATGTTCTTCATCCTTCTCCCTTAATGGTCTTGCTTTCAGGAGTATATTGCAAATGTTCATTGCTGATGTGACAGGTTCCCAAAACTGCGAAATGAAAAGCCGGTACTATCTCTCTGGACTTCATCCGTAAGCCTCATCCAGCATTTGCTACTAAAGACTGTTAAGGACATAAAAGTCTAACCTGTATGACAGTACGGCGGGTTCTACGGACCAGCCATATTTTCTTACATTCTCGACCAGAATGAGCGGATCCGCAACGACAAGTGCGCTGGAACAACGGCTAACGCAACGCTGCTGGAACTGGGCACGCTGGGCCTACTCGAAGCTGTCGTTGATACTCGCGCCTTTGCTGCTGGCTACATCGAGTTTGCGCGTAACAACACGTTCGGCATTGAGGTCTACGACGACGAGGTGCGCGACGGACTACTGGAGAAACTCAAGGCACCCGGAGAGGGCTGCTATGATCTGGTCGACCGGTGCCGTCTGCTAGTCCGGGAGGGTGATTTCGGGCGGTTCGGTAGCAATGAAACCGTCAATGAGGCCTGCGTGGCGGCTACGGACATGTGCTTCGGCGAGATTCAGGGGGCTTATACGGCCGTTACCAACGTAAGTGACGCATTGTCATCAAGCTCCCTCCCGAGGAAAGAGGAAGGGATATAGAGCCGATTCTAACAAGGACACCTTTGTAGCGCAGCGCTTTTGACGTGACGCACTCGAAGTTGCAAATTGTCCCCTCTCCGCACCACGCCGACTTTTTAAACCAGGCCTGGGTCCAGGCCGAGCTCGGCGTACCGCTCAACTTTACGCTTAGCAATCCGGCCATCATTGGCGCCTTCTTCGGTGCGACCGGTGATCCCATGGTCAGCAATGGTTCGTTTCTGGAAAAGCTATTGGGCGAGGGTGTCAATGTGGTCATGGCATACGGTGACCGTGATTACCGCGCAAATTGTACGTCCAAGTATACCAATATATAGTACCGATACTGACGCTTCGCTCACATAGGGTTTGGTGGTGAAAATGTCAGCTTGTCGGTTGACTTTCCCGGCGCAGGAGAGTTCCGCTCCGCTGGATACGAACCCATCGTGACCAATTCGACCTACCAAGGGGGCTGGGTCCGGCAGCATGGCAACCTATCATTTTCGCTCATCAGACAAGCAGGCCACGGCGTGGCAGCCTACCAGCCCGGCACGCTAGCTAGAGTATTTGAGCGCGCCATGTCAGGCCGTGACGTGGCAACGGGTACTATTGATCTCGGCGAGAACCCGTATTACACCACCGGAGGACCCATAGGCATCGCCGATGTAGTTGAAGACGTGCCCCCGTACGAAAAGAACGTCTGCTTTGTGCGCCAGGCCCCTATAACTTGTACAGATGAACAGCTGGAGGCGTTGGTCGACGGGATGGCCGACGTGTTGGATTGGGTGGTTGTCTCGCCGGGAGGTATGACGTTGGTTGGCGAGGAGCATCTGGGCGCTGGCGAGGTTTAGTGGCGAGCAGGCTGATCATCTTGCTTAGTGATTCCTTGATCTTGTTGGTTGCTCTTCTCCAAATGAGATGGCCAGATAAATTGGGCCACATTGCTTTTATTGGTTACGTGCCGTCAAATATGCAGTCCAATACGAAGTACACCATCTAGAAATCATCATCCATTGCCATATTATTCTTCCATCTACAACTTCACGATTGTACTGTGAGTTGGCACCAGTGGGCCAACTGCACCTGTAGGGCTCATGAGTAGCGACACGTGCACAATGCGCCTGTCATAGTTAGACGCAACGATGACGAATTTCGCCCTGCGATGCTCCGGCACTGGCACTACGCCATCCCAGGTGTACACTGACCTCGGGGAGAAATTCGGCAGCGACCACATCCCCCACTGTATGTCTGTCGCAGGAGTCCATAATGGTTGCCCTTCAGTGACATGGACATGGAAATGGGCAGGACTATCCTGCTCCTCCTCAACTTCAAGGATGAAGTCGCCAGCCGCTGCGGCAGCAGTACTGTGCCACATACCTTCGCTGCGGTTGGCGCCGCGCAAAACGGTTAGGATACGCCGGCGGAGAGATGGGTGGCGGCAACGGTGGCCGGCATACCAGAGGATGACAACGATACCGGGCTCCAGGCTCATGGTATGGCCTGGGGTGGTAGTGTTCGTAACATGTCGGGCAAGAAAGGCCTCAGCAAGAACGACAATGCGCTCAAAATACCCCAGGAGAGTATCGAAATACATCTCTGAGGTCAAATTGTCCGATAACTTAATAGCCATCCTGAGCCATGTATGATACAGGCGGACGGCAATAGCTGCAGTCATGCATGAGTCAATACTCGCCATGGGTAAAGTCTTTTCGAAGGACGACATCTCCGCCTCCCAACGATCCAAATCACCTAGGAGGCCCCCTGAGGCTGCCAAGAAACGGGACTCGGACATGGTACCATGGCTATAGGTTTCTTGCAAGAGCATAAGGCGTCTCACTAGGTCCATAAGGGTCGATGACGCGTGTGCATACGAGGTGATGTGCTCACCGTGGCGGAGCAGGCCGTCATTCGAACTCCTCTCTAGTGTCAGTCGCGCCGACTTGGAATATGGATATGGCGAGAGGGAGTCACTATAAGTCATGGCCTGGAAGTCAAGCCGTGCAAGGACACCTATCATGCTCGCCTCCTCTTCTGACGATGTTTTACCTTGCCGGGCGGCGGTGGCGATCTTGAAGCCAATTAGTATGTGTGCCTGGGCGTCCCCAAAACGGCCAAGGAGGTTGGCTGATGCTGCCAACGCTAGGCTGAGGGCAAGGGAGGGGGTAGAGGGGGGGGAAGAAGAAGAAGAAGAAGAAGAAGAAGAAGAAACAAAAGGGCGGTTGTTCCCCGTCGCAGAGTTCAAGGCTCTAGCCTGCGCCGCAGCGCAAGCGTAGTGCTGGGCGGCGTGGCGTCTGGCGGAATCGAGCTCGCCGCCAGACTCCCAGTAGCGATGGAGAGCGCCGATGGCGACCGAGGCGTGCCAAAATGCCTGCTGCAGGACACTATCATTACTGCCATTATGGGCGATCTGAAGCAGGTGCTTGCGCCAGAAGCCAGAGGGCATAAAGAACTCGGTGGCGGTAGCGGTCGCTCGACGGAACATGTCAAAGTAAACCGGGTCCGCAGGGGTTGAGCGCTGCCGGGATGCCGTTAACGCACGAGAGACGGGGCCGACCACGGCCAAGGCTTTGACGGCGTCGGCTAACGCGCGGCGGGTCATGGCGGCATCGCCATCGGGGAGGTAGCCGTCGCAGACGCGCTTGGCGGTTTGACAGCGTATGCAGCTCGGTCTGCGTTCATCACACTTGACACGACGAATTCTGTGTTCAAAAAAGAAGTCAGTACCGACTTTGTTGTTCTCATAGGATCAGCGAGAAGGGAGAGGATGATTTTACCTGCATGAAATGCAACCAGTCTTGGACCGTTTCTTTGGTATATTACTCATTCTCTCGTCGTATAGTAGACTCAGTTCTGAGTCGGGGCTTGCAACAGATGCGAAAGGTAAAGGTCAGTTATGAATAAATGTACGAGAAGACGAAGAGTGAAAATTGAACGTACAGGGCGAGGGTACACCGTAAGGATGGTGGGCATCTATTACTAGTAGTAAGTTCTCGTAGTTTTCGGTACTTGCCATGGCACTTCGATGGCGTGAACCACCTGCGCCTCGCTCGTCGCGAAGAATAGAGTAAGCCACCATGACATGACCCTGGACACATCCATGACATGGATATATGATATAAATATGTTACTGCACTTTTTCTTGTCGAAAATAAACCCATTACTTAGCTAAAGCTAAGCCACGGTTTCACACATAATGAACGCGTGAGAAAAAGTGCAGACCCCGCCCTGCCAAGTTTGCTGTTTCATAGGTACCTATCTATGTAGTGTACGTATATACATGTACCCGCGTAAAATTTCAAGTTGGTGGCCTTTTCCTCATCACGAGAGGGCAACGTCAATGGGTAGTTGCCTAGCCGACAGCTCTTTTGGCCTCTTTCCATCTTACCAGGCTGGTTCCTTCTCAACGACCTTACTCACGACAGGCTCCTTCCTGTTGTGACTCTCTCATAACGCGCTGTTTCCTACCGTACGGACTGGTCCTTCCTATCTTATTACGTATATGATGAGTGAGAGAGGCAAGAGCTACCAGACAAGGCAAAGCCGACAAGACAAACATAAAAGAGGATTTCTTGCATCAGCGTCAAGGCCAGTCCGTGTAGAATACATCCATACCTGACCTTACTGCTACACTTGCCCCTTGCCCTTGCGACCTCAACCTCAAGCATACTTCACACTATCCCAATAGCCCTCAAAGTCAACAAGCGTCCATCACTATCACATCGGGCAAGTTTTAGACTCAATGAAGCCCTAATCAAAGCAGGAGTGGTTAAAGTCATCAACATGAGCATATAACGTACTGGTAACGAATATAAAATCAGGCTTTGCTTGCGCCTGGGGGAATCTATCAAATAGGATGGCAAAAAGATAAGTCAAGGAAAGAAAAAAGAGGGCTTTCCCTACAATATATACATGGATTTCATTTACGTTTCCTTCATTTATAACATGGCTTTGGCCCCCGCAGTCGGTCTCGCGGGGAATGCCTGATTTGAGCTGCTGCTGATGGACTGAGCCGCGCTTCCCGTCGAAGAATGAGGGTACCGAGCACCGGCGTGTCCCTTGTCATCGCATTCGACCACGACCGTCGTCACCACATCCATTTGTATCGTTGTCGGCCCACGCAGCGACTCCTGACTCACGGTACGCGACGACTTTCTATTATGCGTCCTCTCTAGCATGCTCTTCCCGCGCTTCCACGACCACCATCCGCCCATGGTGGCAGAGCCATCGTTGTCATCCCGCCCCCGCTCATCGTCGCAGCCATCGCCACCGCCGAGGATCATGATCGTGTTGCCGTAGTTGCGCGGAACATCGGCGTTTTGCAGAAAGGCAAAAGTGCTCAGACCCGTGTCGGCACGGGTGACCTGGTCGCGGCCGCCGAAGACGATGGTGTTGCGGGTGGTACCAAAGAGAAGACAGTCGAAGAAACCATTGGAACTGATCATGGCTCCGGCGAAGCACATATATGGGAGCGGTACGTCGGCCCCGGCCATTGTGGCGATGCGGCCCAATGCCAGGGGAAGCGTGCAGAGAATGTAAATAACGGGGTAGACAAGGAATGCCGGGTTGTGTGTCAGCTGAAGAGGGGTAGCCCGCCCATCGGAGCTAGAGCCGTCAGTGGCAGAGCCCGATGGTTGTCGTGATCTCCTGGCCTCGCGGCGGATATCGAGCCAGATGGCCAGGTATAGTGCCGAGGTTACGGTGATGGCCAGGAAGATGAAGAGGTAGTGAGTAAGAAGCCGCAGATTCTCGTATTCTGTATTCATCCAGCACTACATCTGTCAGTTAAACGTCTTCCCCGGCAAGACTCAGGGTCACTCACCCATGCGCCAGCGCGTACAAAGAAGCCGCCTTTGCTCCGCCCATTGAGCGTCCCGGCAACCGGCAGCGTCGAGATGGCCCAGACGAAGAACCAGATGCCAGCGATGGTAGCATATAGGGCCCGGTGCGAAGGTCGAAAGCGCCTGACGACGGAGAAGTAGGTATGCACGGCGATGGCAGTGATGAAGAGGCTCGAGGCCAGGTCGCCGGTAGAGATAAAGAGCCCCTGGGCGAAGCAGGTCGGCGTACCCACCGTGATGGCGCCACGCCGCAGCCACTCGGCATTGAGGAGGAAAGCCACGCCCTGGTGCATGTCGGCCAGCAAGAGGTTCAGGATGAGAATGAGAAACTGATTCGGTGGCTGCCTCGGCGGTTTTTGCTGCTGCTGTTTCTGCATTGTCGCCTCCGTGCCCTTTCGGCCTAGCTTAACCGTGGTGCTGCTGCTCCTTCGGGGTCCTGATACATCCTCCTCGGCGCCGGTACCATGTGCGTTGAACACGCCATCGATTCCGAGCGCAAAATCCGACGGCCGCTGAGAACGGTGTGACGTTGAAAAGTGCCGCTGTCGCTGTTGACTGTCCTGCCTCCTAGGCGGCTCGATATACAGATACCACACCAACTTGTACGACACGTAGGAAAATAGTGCCAGGGACGATAGGAAAGAGATGAAGGCGAGAACCGAGATGGCTGCGAGCCCGGACCGGAGACTTGATGTTAGAGGTCCCAGACTCTGGGCCTCTGGGATTAGAAGCCCATTGGCCATTTTTTTCGTTGAGGCTTTTCCTCTGGCGAGGCGTTCAAATGTTTCGGTAACGGCGTTTAACAAGAAAGGCTTGTATTCGAAGAGCCCCCTTCCTCCCGCCCCCTCGATATGGAAAAAGAAGAGAATGGATACGCAGACTCGCCTCAGCTTCTGCTTAGACAAAGACGAAATAAAGAGAAGGGAGATGGAAGATGAAGAAAGGGCTTGTTACTACATACCCCTAGTTTATCATAGCCAACGGCACAAGGACGAAGGCCGGAGGATTGGGGCATAACACCTATTAGGCCCCTGTGTTCCGTCAATTTCGATACTGCTCTTTTTCCAGATTCGTCTAGATGCGAGTAAGTCTTGCGCAGCATTCCAGGAACCCAGCAAGGCAAGAAGAGGAGCGGGGGATGGCCCGCTTGATGTCAGGACATAGATTATGGCCGTGAAGATTGCATGGTACGCAGTAGCTCACGACTGGAAATACAGGGGGGGCAAAAGCACGGCTCAGATCAGCCGCTAGCTTGTTCAGCTGAAGCTTTTAGCAACATGCATGCCGCCGCCGTCGCACGTTTGTCAACTGGTTCCGAAATTGGCTTAAGGGTCCTACAGTGGAGGGTAGGGGATGGGCGCTAGTAAGCGTGGTTTGCCAAGAGAGCGTTGTCGACTTTTGGTGAGGGTGTGAATGGTGCTCCGTATACGGAGTAGCGTGGCGTTGTTACTACTTACTGGTAACAGCACCCGTATATCGGACTGACGGAGGAGAAGAAAATCAGGGCCTTTTTCCATTCCTCCTCTATTTCCTGTGCAGACTTGTTGGTTTCTGTCACTAACGGTTTTTGAAGCTGAGGAGACGGAGAGGACTCGGGATATTCGCACGTCTTCTGCTGCCCGTCCCCCGTGCGGGAAGGAAGGGGAAGAAGAGAGGAGAGGATACCAAAGGGTGCCAGAGATGGCCCTAAGAGCGGCAAGTCCGCCATGTTGGGATTTCCGCGATTCGAGTCAGCGGACTAAAATAGGCCTCGTCACAACCATCGAGAGCGAGGCCCGAGCTCTCCCTATGATTGTCGCCAATACTCTAATCGTCTGGAAGGATCCGCCTTGGTATTTAGTAATTGGTAACCCCGTCCTGCTACCTTTGGTTTGATAGGTGGGGGGGAAGTGTAGCGTCCCGCGGCTGACTCGATCCCAAGGACGAGGCACGACGGCTGTACGGAGTACTGATACAGAAGTACGCACGCATGTGGCAGTTAAGGTGAAGCTATTAGGGGATTGGCCCTTTTTTTTCTTTTTTCTTTTTTTATCTCTCATTAATGATGTGACCAAACTGACAAGCGGAGGACGACGGATTCGGGGATTTTTTGGAAAAAAGAATGAGCACGCAAAGCTTTCGTACAGGGGGGAAATCTCCAACAACGACGTGATGGCTCATTTTTTTGCTTTTGCCTAGGGTGGCGTTCAAATGTTCATATGGATGTTTCTTCTAGAGCTCTTGGCGGCGCTGCCCAGACGAGCCCACCACACTGCACGGTTTCTGGGAATTACACTCGGTACGGAGTACTTCCTATAGGCTTGCTATGTGTAGTATTCTTTGGTTGGGCAATTGGGCAGCTGTTGGTTTATTAGCCAAGACCTTGGGAAAGGAGGCGCCTTGCCTCGAAGAAGCATATGGGTTTGTGTTGGTGTGTGTTCCCCCCCCCCCCCCCCCCACCTCTCGCTTCCAGTTCGTAAATGCAAGATTTCGGAGATGCAGGGGGGAGGCGACGAGGGGAATGACAGGACAAGGGCAGGCATTTTAGGCAAAATAAAATAAAATAAAATAAAATAATTGTCAGGGCCCCGCGAATGGGCACACTTTGGGGGATACTATTCTGTGTATTGGGAGATGGTGCCTTGCTGTGTGTTGTGTTGGTGATGATGCCCCTGCGGCTGAAGAAGCTAGTAAGGGATGTCATAGTTCTGGATGCTACGCTGACGACTGACTGACCGTTACGGATTATAACCGACGATGTATGGTACTCCGTACTCGGTAGATGTTGGGGCTAGCTGGTGTTTGTGTCTGGTCTGACACGGCAAAAAAAAGGAGGGAAAGTGTCTTGCATATTGGTCCGGATATGCACGTGTTAGCTGTTTGTACAACCCCAAACCCGCTCCTCCTCCTTTTGTTTCAGAGGAAACATGATGCATATCATATGATCCGGCTTATCCTGGCCGGAGAAGACGGTTTGTCGTCTTCCTTGGTGGTTCGGAGGTATTTTCCAACTACTATATGTAGGACGTAGGGTAGGGAATCTAAAGTGTCGGACAATTGGTCCGGACGCATGGTAGGCTTCGCGGTCTTACGGAGTACGTCCGGAGTACAAGCTTAGGTTCACGACCTAGGCCATCTTGGCATGTCCCGACTACATGACTCGCTGTGCTCGTTTAGCCTGGAAAGCGTTCGAGACTCGTCGTTTTTATTTTTATTTTGTACGTGTATACCGATTACTAGATCTAGACTCCGTATATACGGGGAGGTATTTCCCTACGTTACCAAATACGTAAGCGTGGACAAGCGTCGAATTCTACTCGGTTCTGTGTACATAGTACGGAGTACTCTGTGCAAGTTTATTAGAAAAGACAAGACTTTACCGTGAATTTTTGGAGGGTAGACGAGGCGACTTGTTCACCCGACTCGGCCCGTGATCATGTCGGCTTCTGGCGGTGATGGGGAGGAAAAGGTGGCTTTTCCACCGACACCTCGACGACAAGACCCGCAGCGGCGGCTGGCGAACTCTGCCCTTGGCCAAGACGCGCTGCCAGGACCGGGACGTCGTCGTTGCCGATACGGCCGCGGCTTGCGGTGTTTTTTTTTTAAAATATTTTTTTTTTATAGTTTTTTTTTGTCGCGGATCTGAGAGGATGAGGGTGAAGGTGGTGATTGTGCGTCGTCGTCATGTGTGGTGTGTGCCCGGGTTTCGAGGAGACACCCTTATTCTTTTCATTTTCTTTTCGCACGAGTTGTTCGACGGCGTTACTCTCGTCAAGGAACCTAGCTATTGACTCCTGCCTTGAGGGAACGGGAGGGAGAAGGGGACGAGGAAAAGGTGGGAAGAAGCTGTCAAGACGAGACACTACGCCGCCGTGCCATCCCCTCCCTCCCCCCCCTTTCTTTCCCCTTCCCCTTACTGGCAAAACGACCCGTCCTTTATCCGGGACATGCCCGTCCCCCCGTACGCCGTATTCCACCTTCCCGCGGGATACGCGCGAGAGGCTGCGTAATCACCCGCTGGACTATGGTCGGCGAATCGGCTTCGACGGGGGCATTTTGCCTCCTGCCGGGCTGGTCCTGCCTGGAAGATAGGCCGGCCGCGGAGGGGGGATTTAGAGGGAGAGAGACGTGGAGGGAGGGGGGAATCGAAGGAGTAGAAGAAAAAGAAGAAGAAGAAAAAAAGGGGGGGGGGAGGTCACGAAGGAGAGGGAAAAGGAGGAGGAGGAACAGGAACAGGAACAGGAGGAGGCCTACCTTACCCCCCTCGGATATGCCCCCGCTCCCTCAGCCGGAAACTGGAAGCCCGCGAAGCAGTGCCCGAACCCAACGCCTCCCCTCGGACGTGCGATTTTTACTTCTCGAGGGCCAACGGTGTGTGCGACGAGGCCGGGCGGGCCATGATGGCGGATGCTTTCGGCGTTGGGGGAGTGACGGGGGTGAGTAGAAGGACGGGAGCGGGGGAAAGGGATGGGCATGGAGATAGGGATGGATGTCGAGCTGGAAGAGGCGCATCACGATGTCTGCAAGGAGATGGGATGGGATGAGATAGGGGTTAGGGGGAGGGTATGTGTAAGATCGCGAGGAAGCGGTAGAGGGTTCGTTTTCGGGCGAGGGATAGATGGACGGCGTGGATGGATGGATATCAGAGGGAGAAGAGAGCGTGATTATTACGAGGCAGGCAGGACTTTCAGCGGAAAGCCCGTCGTCTTCTCGCGCTATGATTGCGGAAGGACGTGTTGCATAGCTATGTATACCGCCGAGGAGGATACATTGGCATATGGCACCCGCTGCTTATTTTCGTTCATCCCACGCCGTGATTACAATACTTATCCGGACCGAAATACGTCTTGTCCAGAGCTCATTTACGTGGAGGGCAAGCCGTCAACAATGCACAGTCAGCGACTTCATCTCCATGCCTCCCCTTTCCTCCCTCCCTTGCTCCTTTCCTTCTTTCCCCTCCCCGCGCACACACACTGCCAGATCAAAACCCGCCATTAACATTGTTTCTCTCGACCCCCATGCTAGGATAAGATCAAAAGGCAAAACCCAAAAGAAAAAAAAAGAAAGAGGGAAAAGAGAAAAAAGAAAAAAAAAGGACGCACTGCTGCCGCCGCCGGAGCTGTGCGCACTCGCACTGCACACCTCGTTACACGGCATATCCTCAGCTTCGCATAGTTTGGCAAGAAGGAGAGGACCAGTAGAGGAATGAAGACAAACAGACGAGTAATTGCCCGAAAGGTAGCTTGCTTATTAATCGCGCCGGATCTGCAACGAAAAAAAAAATAGTTACATCTGTAACAGCCATAGTAGCAGCAGCAGCAATAAAACTCTCACGGAGAATTTCTTTCTCTGACTTCTCACTTTCTACCGGGTCATTACTCTACATGGCCTAGCAAATCGAAAAAAACGTCAATAAACTCACGAAAGAAACATATGAAAGCATAGAAAATAGAAACAAAAAGAAGAAAAAAAAACCTCAGAAAAATAAGAAGCACGTCTCTCTTCCCCAAGTATTCTACACCTTCTTCCGCTCTCCCCCCGCCAACCCACAAACCCACCCCCTCCACACCCTCCCGGAGCTGGGAACCGGGGTAAGCTGGGTAGTACGTTACCTACGTCTGCTCTCGGGGCGGGTGTGCATACGGGCCGTTATCCTGCGTACTTGCCTGTTTCGGTTCTTCTTCTTCTTCTTCTTCTTCTTTTACTTCTGTGGGAAAGGGAACTACGTAGTGACAACGGCCCGGGCAGTATATGTTTTGGGCCTTTTATTCTCGGTAAAGAGGACTTGCGAGTGACGTATGTTGTTGTGTGTCCGTTGCTCCAGAAATCGTCTTGTAGGACCGATTCTCTTGGACCCCGAGGAGAAAAGGGAGGGAGGGAGGGAGGAAGTAACCTGGCAGTGGGTGGCAGAGCTGTTGGCCAAATCATAGACCCTCTGGTGGTGTAGATGGTGTCTTCTTCATAGCTCCATCATGTGAGACGAGCAAAGCCAAGGGATGAGTTGGTGCTCGTTTTTTTGCCTGACGTTTAACGCTTCTTCACCCCATCCCCTCCCTCTATCATCATGGCCGTCACGACAACACCGTAAAATATCCTAGGCAAGGTATCCAAGACACGTCACAAGCTTCTCGGACCTTTATTCCTCACAGCCACCATTCGACAGAACCGTTCCATGGTGCTGTCGAGGCAGATTTCGTGTAAACCAGTCACGGGAAAATAAGCACCGATGTGCATGGCCCGAACGGCGTCCGTTTGAAAAAAGTAACGCCGGATATCAGGATAAAAACCCCGAGAAGTACAAGAAAATAGTGGCTGATCAGCAGAATGTCTTCTCGGTCCGCGAACTGTTGACTACGTGACTCAAAAAAAAAAAAAGAAACGTTGACCAGGTTAGACCGAGGCTTCTGCGCGTAGGCGGGGGATCCACCGCCGCCTCTTCGGCCACTTTTCTTTCTTTCTTTTTTTTTCCTGCATAGAGTGAGGAGCAACAGAACAAATGGGGTCATAGCATAGAGAAGAAAGAATCGGCTTGCATTAGACCAGACTCTTTGGAGGCCGGAAGAAGACGCTGCTCGCTTGTGTGAACTTCGTCTTATGGAGACAACGGAAGAATGGAAAGGCTGCTAGCCTGCCACTGCTCTCCACACGTCTCTTCACTTGGTTGGTTTCTCCGTCGGCTCTGAAGTTGACACCTCGGGCTCCCCATCACGATATAATTTTTCGGGACTGGATCTTCATAATCGACGCTTGTCCGTTTCGCTTACAGGTAGCGAAGATGCACTCTGCCATGCATGTGTCCGTCTTCAAGGATAAGCTGCAGAGCAATCCAATGGTGCATGAGAGAGGAAAAAAGAAAAGAAGCGCTGATCGGGTGTGGCATGCAAATCTCTGGCGGTCAGGTAAAATTCCCATAGCATGTGGCACATACCAACTCCATCAGCGGATGCAAAAGAAAAAGGTCTACCCAAAGCACTTCCGTACATGTGCCAAACGCATCTGCGCGGGGCCGGGCCCTGTCCGAATGGTGTGTAGAGGGGCTTATCTATGTCAACTGGCAGCTCGATTTTGTACGTTTTGCTTGTTGGGCAAAAAGAAGGGACTTTCCAATTCTGTACCACACGGCCGCTGCGCGGACTGACTGATCTTTGGATCTTCTGAAGGGGTCGGGAACAAGGCGGTCGGAAGGCAAAGGCCGGAAGACACGGACACCCGGTGCTCGGACGATCCCGGTAGCCGGAGACAATGGGAGTATTTACGGGGTACACGGTATGTGTGTATGGATATTGTCGCTTGACCCGAGGTCGTTGGTTCGTTCCTGTCACAGTTAGGTAACTTCCGTTGCCCAAAAGTAACCATCAAGCGAGTAAGTAAGCAAGCAAGCAACGTCGCCATCTCCCTCCGTGTTCCTCCACCTCCCACGAGAAGCAAACAAGAATCCGTACGGAGCACGGAGGGCTGGGGAAGGATGATGCACATGATTCCCCCTCTCCCCCCAAAGAACCAAAACAGAACAATCCGTGACGCATAACAAACAAGGAAAAACAACGGGCACTTTGGACACCGAGAATTTTCACCTGCCATGCACGCACGTACGTATGCAAGCAATCGCTACTCCGTAGTTAGTGGTTAGCTACATGCTGCCCCAGCATTAGCTCTTTCTCTTTGCCTGTCTGTGTCCACGGGCATGAAGGGTGTGTGCCTTCTTACCTACCATGTTGGAGCGGAGATCGCCGTTCAGATGTATGTCCCTAGTCTTTCCTCCCCACGGCGGCTCAATAGATAGTGTAATCCGTGCCTACCACTATTCCCCATCACATGAGCCTACTGGTTGACCGCATGATGGGCAGAAGCAAGCAGACGGGGCCTGCACTATCCCATACCGCAGGCCTAAACAAGAAGGTTCAGCAAAGCTTGAATCCGCCTTCTTTGCAGCTCATTCTTCCTCTATCCTATTCTTCCTCTTTTTTTCTCTCTTCCTCTTCCTCTTCCTCTTCCTTCTCCATGGACTTTGCCGGACAGAGAGACCCACAACCACAAGCACAGGCCCAAGCTCAGCTCGACCGATTTCGGCGGGGCATTCAACAAAGCTGGAGGGGTGTTGGTTAGGTCGGATTGGTTCGTGGTGCTTGATTGGCGAACCGCTCTGTGGGTGAGATGCCATAAAGGCGCCTCGCCAGACCGTGAAAATGACTCCCCCCGGCGGTTCAGGGCTCTCTAGGGCCCTAGACTCTTGGTTTCAGCCAGTCAGCAGCCACCGACAGGGTAACGGACAGGGGTTTCGTCCCCGTCAACGAAATCATGCCACTGTTTACGTAGTAGCACGGATTATACTTATATCTTGCTCACTATTACTCCGTACTGCGCCTTGCTGCTTTTTCTCTTCTTTTTCATCTCATTGGAAAAAAAGTAAAGGCATGAAATGAGCACGCAAAACGGTGTATGATGACGAAACAAACATGTCGGCTAAAATCCCTCGCAACGACCCCTCCCCCCTCCATGGTTCAATCTGCTCCGGGGTGCCTGCTTGGTGCATGATAAAAAGCCAACCTCTTGATACCTGACCTAGTAGGTTTGGTAGGTACATGATACATGCGCGCATGGCATTGTTGGGGGCGAAAAGAGAGGGGAAAAGCCGTCCGGATGCACGCAGCAACAGCAGCTACGGACAAGAGGCACCGAGGAGACTCCGCCCATTGAAAGCGTCTCTGGTAAAAGGAAAAACTGAGGCGTTTCAATGTCCGTCTCTCTCATTCTCTCGCCCTCCGTCTGTCTCCCCCCCCCCCCCCCCCCCTCTCTCTCCTCCTTCATGAATCCTGCCGCATTGGTCATAGATGAACGGTGGATTTTGTCCAAGGATAGACGTTGCTGGTAATCCACGAAGAAATGTAGCTCCATCAATCAACGTCCAGGAGGGACCGCCAGGAGAAAAAGTGTGATCACCCTGTTCCCACGCCCACGGTGTGATGACTGAGGGATTGCAAATTCCGTGGGTAAACTCTCATCACACTTTCACTCGCCTTTGTCCATTCACGTCCTTGTTCCCCTCGCTGTGCCTCTTTTGTTTCTGCCCGTCCAACCGGAGCGCCAAATAGTCCCAGCCGCACACCAAAACACTCCCTAGCCCCTCCCAGAGTCGACGCTACGCAGCCGCCACGGCGAACCAACCACATCGCACAGCTACCCATCGGCCGCTGTTGAAAAAAAAAAAGCCCTTGCAGGGCTACCACGCCGGCGGCATCCCTGTAAACATGGATACCAACGCTCATGGGTGCTTTTGCACGGTCCGGCCTTCTCCATTCGGCCACCTCGACTCCCCGAAACGCGGGGCAGAAATCCCTTTCGGTTTAGCCTTCGTTTTCGAGAGAGACAAACGGTTTGTTGGTTTGCGGAGGAGGGGCTCGCCTCTTCGTTCATTGCCTGCTCCGTTTCGTGCTTCGTACCCTGGCCAAGGGGGGTAAAAAAACACCGACCCCCCTACGCGGGTGAGTGTGTTGAAGGGGGGTCGGTGTTTTCTGTCCCCCACTAGCCTGGCTACCTGGTTGCTCGAAAGAAATGGCCCGTCAGAAGGTGTGTAGGTGTGGTACGCCAGTGTGATGCGTGATGTGTGGGTGGGTAGGTGGGTGACGGGTGGGTGTTTACTGCTGAAGAAGACGCGGCAAAACTACCTTTGCAAGGTAGTGCTGTGTTCAGCCCACCCCCCCGGCGACGGAAGACGACAAGCAAAACGTGCTAATCAATACCTCGCATCCATTCGATGTCTTTTTGGCCTGCCTTCCTGCCTGCCTGTTCGTTGCTTATGCTCGAGAAGGACAAGGTGTGCTTGTCCAGAACCCCGGAGGGAACCTGGGAATGTTGGGATCGTTCTTCTTCCATCTTGGTCCTCTGCTGAACCCTTCTCACCTAGATCTACTCTTGCTTTCCTCTTTGTTCTCTTCCTCTTTCTTCTTCCTCATTTCCTACTTTGCTTGCTGCCAGGTTTTTCCCTTGTTTTGCCCTGCTGCCCGCATACATCTCCACCGTCTCGATTCACCCGTGCGCGCACCCAGCAGCCATCGGCTTTTTGCGTCACCTCTCAATTTAAATCGTACATATTGCATACATACTTGCATTACAGATCCGGATTCAGAGGAAACCAAGAAAGCAACATTCACACGTGGCCCGCGCCGCAAACCGCCATGACGACCTAGGCTTTGTCGAGGAACTGTACCAAAAGAGACTAAACCCTATAAACACAATTAACAACGACTGCGACGTTACTTGGGCCTCATACTCACACTCCCCGACCAAGACCCCCCCTTTCATTGTCACCTACTTTTATATCATCAATACCTGTAACAAAACATTCAACCGCACAATTAAATGAACAATACTCGACAGCACGTCGTCATGGATCCCGTTGTGGTGGACGATAGTTTGCACATGGATGAGCTTGTGTGAGTTCCCCCGAAGGCTGATGTACAAGCGAAAGTAGAGGCCATGGTGACTGATACAGTGTGGCGATAGGAACCAATTACGGCGATTGAGAGGTGAGAACAAGGAGGCTCTCCTAAAGACTGTTCAGACGGAGCTTCGTAGAATGTCTTCTACCAACGGATCACCAGCCGTCAGCCCTCTGTCGCAAACGTCGTCTTACAGCTTTAGCCCCGAGGCGGTTTCCCCTATGCACGAGAATGTGGTGCCATGGCCAGCCCTGAATGAGCAAGATGATGCTTTTTCGTACTATAGGGGACCAGAAGTACCACGGCGGCCATCTTCCAGGAGCGGTGGCGCTGGTAGTGGCGCCCCCCATTCGGCACGTAGGGCATCCGTCACATCTAGGCGCCATCGTCGCTCGTCGTCTGCGGCCTCGGCCGTTTCTATGATGGGCAACAGCCCCTTTCCAGCACCCTTGAAGCCGTTGCCTGCCATCCCGCCTACTGCGCGTTCGTCCCAGTCGCAGCGCATGTCGTCGCAGCCTTCGACGTCTGACCAATCGTCATTGGAGCTAAACCGGTACTCACATTCGTCGGGAACCACATCATCACACGAGCACCGGTCATCATATTCTTCCTCGGCACGGATCCGTGACTCGATGCCACCGCCCCGGCAGGCGGTGGAGAGGCAGCCAGATCTCAGGCAACGACCGAAGCCGACGACGCTGGAGGTAGTTTACTGGAAACAGCTGGTACCCGACAAGAAGAGCAAAAAGAATGCGACGACGTACTTTCTCGACATGTCAACGCCGGCAGGTGTGGTGGCGACCAAGCACGGCAACAACCTCGTGCGTTTTTGGAACGTATCCGATGGAAGCGTGCAGGCGTCTATCAAGTTTTCATCTTATACAGAAGCCCACTGCCGCTCCCGCGAATACCTGATCCGCAGCCACACCATCTTATCTGAGGCGGCTAAGCTGGCGGTCATTGCCACACGGTTTGGACGCTCGCTGGAGATTTGGAACTGGGACAGCAAGAAGAAGTTGCAGATGATTGATGATGCCGATCGTTGGGTGGCGGGACGTTTCGAGTCTTTTGATGCGGGATGGAGCCCGCTGGCAGCGTATAAGGGGGAAGCCAACATTATTGACCTATACGCGGCAACAAGAGCCAAGAAGCCGTTTGCCAAGGTGCGCACTATCGATCTTCGCAAGGCCGGGTTGCCTATCGTGCCACAGTACCCGGAGCTGGCGCTGTCACCAACGAGCCCGTTATTAGTGGCAGCAGCGGGCCCCCGCACACCGCGAGCCGGAAGGCCACCGCCGGATAGGGAGACGATTCTGGTGGCATGGGAGATTCACGATTACAGAGACGTGTCCAACACGCCGTACCGGGTATGCACACCGTGGGAGTACAAAAAGCTCGAGACGGCACTGCCCTGCGCTTTAACAACATGCGGTAACCTGGTTGTTTCGCTCTGGATACCGGCCAGCTTCCGAACTGTGGTGACGGCAACGGCTGGTGGTGGGCCCGAGTACAAGCTGGCAGCCGTTGAGGTGCCCTTCCGATACGTGCTGGTGTGGGATCTAGCCGACGGATCAACTAATCTGTACCCCATCCCCAACGTCACATCGTGCGTTTCGCCAGACTGCCGTTTTGTCGCCTACTGCAAGTACACCGAAGGCACCTCCAAACTGGCGATCCTCGATGCTGCCTCGGGAGATGAGCTCTGGGCCTGGCCGACGCCAGGGGCTAAGGGACGACAGACCGACCTATTTGGGGACTTGGCCCGCGTCACCGAGATGGCTTTTTCTGCCGATGGGAGATTCCTTGTTGTAGGCGACGTAGATGGTAACAGCAGTGTGTATGACGTTAGGGATTTATTGTAGTATTGGGGAGAAGTCGATACCAGGCGTTGTGCTCCTGATTCATTTTGGTATTTTTCTTTTTTCTTTTCTTGCAAAGGAGTAGGAGGAAATGTTCGGACACAGTTTCATACCCTTGATATTTTATTTCTAAAATGACAGTCAGAAGAATTATGACATATATGCATCATTTTGACGAAGCTTCGGACGCCTTCATAGTCACCTACTAGTACTCCTGCTCAAGGCCCTGGACCTGAACACTGCCAATGGCCTGGGCGACTTGATGTATCTGTAAGCGTCGTTGGTTGTGTTAGCGGTGAGCCTGTCGCATTTTGGGCTGTGCTTGCAACGTACTAGATTAGCTTTCTTGGCAGCCCTGTTTGGGCCATAAGAGCGGGCGGTTAGCTTTTGAGGCAAATGTCAATTATGCCAACTCCGCGTCCTCCATAGTTGCAGGTCATTCCAGCAATTGGTCTAGCATTTGGTGAGAAAAGTAGTTATTGCATGTGGAGGGTACTAAGGTAGGTAGTACCACTAACAGTGGTAGTCCTGGAGCTTTTCGATGACTGGGGGTTTCCAAGCTTTGAAGCGGAGCAGTACCTGCTATGATTATCTTCATTATGCGAGGGTAACAGCGATGAGCAATGGAATGATTATCTCGGCTGGCAGGTGTTTCTCTTGGAACCTCTTGCCTCGCTAGTGGGTTAGCCCCTTCCGTGAAGAATTTGCACTTTCCGATTAACCTGATCCCTTTCCTTACGAAGGACATGTTCCTGCCAAATACGTATAGAATACGTAATAAGCGAGAGGGTGAAACAAGTGCTGAAAATTGAAGCAGGAGCCACCAACGTTGACGCGAAGGCCAAAAGGTTCCGGGCTTCAACACCAATGTACCTACGTAGGAGTCAGTATACATTAGTAGTAGGTAGCTGATGTTTATCATGCATCTCATTTCGGGGTGGCCGTCTCTTTATCTATGAGAGTCTAAAAGCGAGTCCACATACTTGGTTAACACACAAAAACTCGAACGCTTTGAGTGCTATGGTCTATCGTCATAAAAAAAAGAAGAAAACTCAATATAAAGGCGCTGATCTCATTTTATTTATCATGATCTCTCCAATTCTCGCCCCTCCCCTCTCCGCAGTGGTTAGGCAAGCTTGATGAGGAAAGTTTTTTCTCCAAGATGAAGAAGCCGCTATCTGCGCGAGCAACCAAACCTTACAGCTTCCCCATAGGATTCACCCTGGCCGTCCACGCCCTCGTCCTCTTCCCGAAAATGTACATGGGCACTGTCGACATCAGAACAATCACATGAATGGCCCCCACCCAAACAAAGACATCCTTGGACCCGTCCGCCGCCATCCATCTGGTCACGAAAAGGCTAAACACCAACCCGTGAAAGATGTTCTTGGAAAGGTTCATGGCCACCAGCGCCTCCCCCGCGTATGCCCTATAGCTATCCAGCGCGAAATTTATCGCCGTCGTGGAGCCTAGCGAGCAACCGAAGGAAATGGCGCCGAAGAAGACCGTCGGTGCCGCCCAGTGGACTTTCTCGCCTGCTGACCAGCCGTACCCGATCAAGCCGGCCACCATAGACACGAGCACGGGTACGGTCATGACGAGCCGGAACTCGGGCTCGTAGATGCCGCCGTTGCGTCTAGCCATAACCTTGACCACGGCGTCGCTGGCCTTTCCGGCTACGAAGCTGCCGGTCACGCCGCCTATGAATGGGGAAAGGTAAACCAGCCCCGTCTGGAGGGCGGTGAAGTCGTACCCAGACTTGGAGCGGTAGATTATGGCCACCGTTTCGGATATGACAATGAGCCAGCCGATGGAGAAGGCATATACAATGGCCGACCAGAGGATGGCGGGATACATGAAGAGAACGAAAGGCCGGACGGCAATTCTGTGCCACTGGTCATTGCTCAGGCGGCCCCTCAACACCTTGAGCTCCTGCATAAAGGATAGGCGAGCCTCTAGGGGTGTAGAGCCATCTGCATTGTGCTTCTCTTGCGGTGATCCTCGGCCCGCCTCTGTGTCACTGTAATCGGGTGCAATCTTGGCGTCGGTCAAGGTTGGAGTTATTGTGCCGTCTTTGAGAGTGACTTTGTCCTTGTTCTCAGTGCCCGTCCGGTCCCAGTACGTCTCAGGGACCAGGAAGAAAATCAACACCGCAGCGAGTGCCACAGCGATAGCCATAATCCTGAAAGAAAAGCAAGTCAACACCAAAAGCACATCACAAGGTGGAATTGCTGCATCCGCAGGCATCTAGATGCAATAGCCGGGAGTGAAAAGGAAGGAGAGGCAGTGAAACTCACCAGAAAACCCATCTCCAGCCCAAACTCCCAATAACCGCCGCGCTGACCAACGGCACTAGGTTCCTACCACCCAGCAACATCAACGTATAAATCCCCAACCTGTTCGCCCTCTCGTGTAGGAAAAAGATCTCCGCGATGCTTGCCGAAGGCAGACACTCAACCGAGCTGGCCGCCACACCTTGAAATACCCTTGCGGCCAGCAGCGCCCCGAAATTCGGTGCCACGGCCGCCCACACGCACGTTATCCCCACGATAATCGATGTGAAGAGGTACACGGGCCTCTTACCGAACATGATGGCCAACGGGGAAATGAGGACAGCTCCGACGCCCAAGCCCATCATGGTGAAGCCAATGGTCAGGGCCACGCGCTCAACGGCGACGTCAAATTCGGCAGACACATCGGTGAAGCCCGCGGCTATAAGCGGGGTTATACCACCACCGAGCATGGAGAAAAAGCCGACGGAGAGAAGGCACAAGTTGCGCCGCCAGGCGGGCCAGTTGAGCGGGTCATTGGGTGACTCGTCGGGCTGCGGGAAGAGGATGATGGAGCCATCCTTGCTCAACTTTTGCGCCTGCGCGATATTGCCGCCGTCATCCTTTGGAGTCGGGGTCGGGGCATCATCGGCCTTTTGGGTTGAGGAGGTAGATTGTCGCGGTCCCGTGTTCGAGGCGTCTTTGCTCGACGATGGCAGTAGCTGAACGGTCCCTGGCCGAAATGTCAGTTCTGTCTCAACTCACGACAAGGCTAGATAATGCATAGCTACGTACCAGGGACGTCTCTTCCATCACTTGGGTTCAATATCCCTAAACTCCATTTTGAAAGTGGTAAAGCTGCAACCGTTTCACAACGGAACGCCATGGCTGTCCTAGCTGGTAGGGTTCCTCAAAGTCAATATCACGCAGCACTCCTATTTACCTGCACACGCATACACACCCAACACAGAAAAGCATGTACCTCCAGACATGACAAACATATATACAACAATGTATGAAGACAATTCTACCTCTTCCTACACCCGTTCCTCCAACAATTCCCATTCCTCCGCGGAACTGTCAACTCCAGATACAAAACTACACATCCTTACGGACTTGTAACATCTGGTCCCAATCTGCCCTCCGTCAGAACCCCCCCGAGGGAACATCGAAAAAGACCAATGAGGCAAGCCAAGCTCACATGAAAAACACACGCATATTCTGCTCAAAGTGGTGGTACTCGGTAAAGCATGGGGGTTTATGGGCCCTGCGGGCGCTCGTTTCGCGTATACGCACGATGCCTGCGGGCGTACATATGCATTATGGATGCGTGTCTGCGGGCGTTTTTTGTTTCTTAACGCGCAGATGCGCACAAACGTACTTGCATAAGGCGACCCTATGATCCTACCCACGGAGGATGGGGGTTTATGAGGATCGAGGTCGAGAAGCGGTCGAAGAGATGGGGCTAGCGAGGGGCGGTTCGGTGTGGCAACTAGCAAAGGGCCACCTATAAGCCGGCGGCGGCTTCACCAGTTTACATCTCGGCGATTGGGTCTTACATTTTAGTGTGGCAGCCTGGCTTTTATTTTCTTTTTTTCGATTCACCATCCCCGGGGCTCCTAGTCTCGCATCTTTCCTCGGTCAAAGGTTTCTTTTCCCTTTCTAACATTATACAACTCGCCCAAATTACGACGCGAAATACTATCGAAGAAGCTCATTAAACCGCCCAAAGATTGCCCATGGCCCCGAGCCTCCAGTTAAACTGCATAGACGGATAAAGAGGTCATAGGTGCTCCGTAAACGCCAAACTTACATGGTCACCCACCAGCCGAACGACAAACATGCAGCTTACAAGTCCTTGACAGGAGACAGGGACAACAAAACCCTACGATATACATAAGTTCGCGCCCAAATAATGACAAGCTTCTACAAAGAGGGTTGCTGCAGCCCGGTACGTACGCAGATCTTACCGGATCCTCCGTACCGCAGGGCAGAGAGATTGGGAGGTGGGGGAAGGAGAGACGAACAGCTCTCGCGTCCCTCTCGGGCAAAAAGAAGTGGTCCCCTCCCTCGGGCAAGAAAGGAGAGAAAAAAAAAATGTCCCGACTATTAAGCATTCGGCAGGACAGGGACGATAAGTGGGGGCGGCCGTTTCCCGGCTAGCTGGGGAGAATGCATCTCCGAACTGTTTCCGCGGTTCTAACGGCTTCGAAACGAAATAGTAACCGACGAGTTGAACATGTGTGCTGCGCTTCTAAGAGCCAGCTTCCATATGCGTGTGAGCAAAGCATGGCTATCTATCAATACATCGATATGTAGCAGGCTGTAGACTGTTTCTCATCATATTATGAGTATATGAACCCCATCTTTGATGAGACTAGAATCTCACCTGCTCTCGCGTAATGATCCAAGTCGGCTGCAAAGCAGAGTTCGGTCTGATTCATAGACGCCGTGCGTCATCAACCTATGAAGCTGAGGCCGATATAGTTGGTAACAGAGTGAATACAAGCGGAGAAAAAACGAATTGGCATGAACTTGTGGTGCCTCGCCAAACGTGTTTGGTATCCTCGACAGGCCTTTTACTCACCGGAGCGCAGGCATTATACTGGGCGCAGCGTCATCCGGGTCATGAGTACGGGTTAAGTGCACTCTGTACAAAACTTCCTGCCGCTAAAAGAAGTCACCAGCCTTGACGGTGACTTGTTCTTGTACGGAATTGCTGCGGCAAGCTCACGACGTCGCGCTGACCGATGCAGTTCGTCAAGGGGTCCCGCCGCTCGTAGCTTGAATCAAAAGTTCCCAACGCGCCCGCAAAGAGTATTCAAACGCCCGCAACTGTTTTCCTTATTGGATTCACAGGTCCGATGAATTGGCATATAGATGATCTCTGCCTCTGAAGCCACCGCTGCATTATCGAAAACCACCGTGGCTTCATCCCTCCAGTAGACAGTGGCACGTTAATATTCCGTAGTTGGTGATCATTTTAGCTGTAGATCTCATCCGCTGTAGGGCCACTCGGCCCCAAGCCGCCCGAAATCCCCGGAACCAGGGGGCCATCGCATTCCTCGGCTTATCGGCATGGACGCAGGGGTATCGAAGTGACACATCTGTATTTGACGTGAGGCGCAGTCAGGTCCCCGAGTCTGATTGGAGAAACTGGCAATGGCATGACTTCTTATCATTATGCATGCGCCTATCTATCTTTGGGTGGCATATCATGTTTCGTTGCCATGTCGGGCGTCTAAGTCGCTGTTCGTCTCTCTTGCATTCACAGCAAGCGAGGTCTGTGTGGGTTTGTCGTTCGATGATAAGGAATCTTCCCCGACAATCACAAGTGCAACCATCTCCGGTCAGGAGAAGAAGCCATTGGCTCATGTTGGATATAGCATGAATTGGTTTGGAAGGGGTGTTTGAAGGGTAGGGGGGTCGGCGCGGATCAGTACCAGCTTCTTCTTTTTAGCAGCATGTCTCATGTTAGCTGTTATTCAGAAAGATATGGCCCTGGCCTTTTAGGGCCTCAGCATACGCACTCCTCTCATTCAACTCCACGGCACTCGAAGGAAAATGTTCCATACAACTCTTGAAACCGTCGGCGAAGACAGAGTGATTGGGCGGGCCTGAGTACATGACAGGTTTGGGTACTCTTTCTGGGTGGTACTCTGGCATCACACCAAGATGACACCGAGGAGCAATTAGCCAGGTGTCTCTTTCCACACTTTCCTGTCCGATGAAGCAACCTCCTTCCTCTGGACATGTCCGGGGTTCTTTCCTTCCTGGTAGGCTCGCCTCTTCTCAATACGTACGGAGTACACACTGGGAAAGAGCAGCCCGAGGACGCAAGAAGTATCTGGAGTTGGAAGTAGGAGCTACCCACACCAAGCCAATAACTGGAGTCTTGAGGCAAGTGACGAGGGCAAGGTATACTGGAGGCGCCTACCCCAAGCATAATCAGCCTGAGAGTACCACACACTCGCTTGGTGGCGGTTACCTCGTATTAATAGGCAGTGCATATTATTAAGAATGGATACCATCCAGTGAAACGCACACGTACTGCAGCCCCCGCAACACCCTACCAAATTTCAAGCGCTTTCAGGAACCCCTTGACTCCCCTACAACATCTATGTTTGCAAAAGGATTCAGAAATGCTCAAAGGTAAGAAGACAAGAAACATACTATCGGGAAATCCCTTCTGACGCAATGAACAGGCTTTTCGAGACCTAGCTAGCCTCCGCGTTTCACCAGCACACCAACCCGCGAACAGAACTCCGTGCAACTGTGCGATTTCCCGGTGTAGCTTCCCGCGTCAGGCACCCGTCGCGATGGAGTCGCCATTTTCCTGTTGAGGGTCAATTACACGCCCCTTGTATGTAATTCTGTACTTTCAAGAACATACTTGACCAATAAGAATAATGCGGCATTGGGTCATGTCACAGAGGTTGGCATCCCACGCTCGGTGGGTGTAATGGAACCAGGAAGCGAAGATAACACATGGCGCCGCTGAGTGATATTTTTACTAACAGAAACAGGTTCTTAGCCTGGTGTCTATACATAAATCATGCAGTATTCGGGAGGTTCCCGCTTTGCGGCGTTTCTTGATAGACACACGGGAACTCTTCAGCCAGGGTCAATACATCTATGGCGAAGCGCCTGGAAGATTGACACTTCGAGTGCTCAATTTCACATGGGCTACGAGTGCGATATTAGGTGTGTACGGAAAGCTACCTCTCAATGTTTAATATGGGCTTGATAGCGACGACGGTCTGATGTGCGTGGCGGTTGTCGGACCGCAAATGCTATCTCGGCTCTTGCCAACGTCCAATGAGATGTTACTCCATGGCCTTGGCACTCAATTCTAAACACCCTTCAACCATTGTGAGCCTTATTTTTACTTTAAGCTTGCAATTTCACGTTCTTGGCAGTATGGCTGACACTGCACTTAATAGAATCATATTTCATTTTACTAGCATCAAATTTAGACAAATGAAGGCGTCCGCCTCATCCGGACCCTACGAGGCCATGCCATACGTATTACATCAAAGCCGCTTCCAAAAATGTGGCAGTCGGCGGATTTCCAACTTGGGAGTATCAACGTGGGGTATGCAAGTGTGGGGTGAGCCAACTCCCGATGTGGACATTTCAGTAACGTCGAAACATCACGGCACTACTGGATGAACTTACAAACCCATCTATAATCACGAAAAAGGCGTCGACTTCGATATCGGCAGCCGAAGGTTCAATGCGAGACTAATTCATCGACCTCTATCCTCACGGCTGCCCCCTTTTGTACAGCCCGATATCGGATGGTGACAAAGGGAGAATCGAGAGGGTTCCGTTGGATGGCGTGATAGGCACCATCGATAGCATCAGATATCGTGCCCGTCATCGCCACGCAGTATAACTGGTACGCTATGGAATAGCTTGACTGATTGATAAGTAAAAAACACTGGGCTGGGGAATTCGCAATCTGCTCCACAACAAGTGTCATCGCGGGGTTGGATGTTTGCTCCGACATCTGGGGGTGAAGGTGCGGCAGTGGGAGCCGGAGCGAGAGGACTATAAATGACTTCCTCAGTTCGCTGCTTTATATCTGTGATAAGAAACGCAAAGTTTTGTCCAGATAAGCTCCTTCATCACACGCGCAACAATGGCACCCTCAGCTGTAGAGACCGTGACCGAATCGGCCACACCTATCAAGTCTAAGAAGATCCACCAGGACAAGTACAAGGAAATCGACACCACAGCCATCAACAGAGATATTGAGGAAGGAAGAACATCTGAACCAGGAGCCAAGGTGAGAAAGAAAGGAAACTTCCCAGTCACTCCTACAAGAATAGTCTTGGTTCTAACCGGCGCTTGTAGTACCCGCATTACCTCCCCGTCTGGAACCATAATGAATTCTACCCTCCGCTCCAGCCCTTCGAGCACTACGAGCATGGCAAAGATGCCGACACGACATTCCCCAACCTTCTCCCGTCGGAAGCCACAAGGACGGACCTGACGCCCACCATCGGCACCGAGGTCAAGGGTGTCCAGCTCTCGTCGCTTACCGACGCGGGCAAGGACGAGCTCGCCCGCTTCGTAGCTCAGCGCAAGGTCGTGGCCTTCCGGAACCAAGACTTTGCCGACCTGCCCATCGCCGAGGCTCTGGCCTATGGCGGCTACTTTGGGAGACACCACATCCACCCCACGAGCGGCGCTCCACCGGGCCACTCCGAGGTGCACCTCGTCCACCGCGGTGCCCAGGATCAGGGCCATCGCAGCTTCTTCCAGGCCCGCACCAGCTCCGTCGCCTGGCACAGCGACATCTCGTACGAGGAGCAGCCCCCGGGCACCACGTTCCTCTACATCCTCGACCGGCCTTCGGTCGGCGGCGACACCCTCTTCGTCGACGCCGTCCAGGCCTACCGCCGCCTGAGCCCGCTATTCCAGGAGCGCCTGCACGGCCTCAAGGCTACGCACTCGGGTGTCGAGCAGGTCAACGCTGCCGCCGCCCGCGGTAGCATCAAGAGGCGTGAGCCCGTCATCAACGAGCACCCCGTTGTCCGTACGCACCCGGCCACTGGAGAAAAGGCCCTCTACGTGAACCCGCAGTGTGAGTTTTTCCATTCCCCATCATTCTTCTATCACTTTAAACGGTGTAGGGACTAACTCAAGGACAGTCACACGCGATATTGTCGGCTTGAAAAAGGAAGAATCGGATGCCCTGCTCACCTTCCTGTACCAGCACCTGGGCCAGGGCGCCGACTTCCAAGCCAGAGTCAAGTGGGAGGAGGGCACCGTCGTCGTGTGGGACAACAGGGTGACGCAGCACACGGCGCTGGTGGACTGGGAGGACGGCCAGCGGAGGCACCTGGCGAGGATCACGCCCCAGGCCGAAAGGCCGTATGAAACGCCTTTTGAGAAATAGACGGGTGTCGGTGAGAGATGGATACCTTTTACCAATGAATTTGAATGCAAACGTCATATATACTACAGTTACGTAGATTTGCATGTTTCCAAACGTTTAGGTTTCTGGCGTCTGGTCCTCCGTATCGAGAATGCTCATGGTACAGCACACAACGCGTTGGCCAAGTTAGCAAGGTCACTCACCATCCGCCACCTAGGCCGAAGTATTACGAAGCTAGATACCTCTACTTTCTCCTAACCAGAAGTATGCAGATGGACATTGGGAGCGTCACCGTGATGCAGCTAGCGAGCGTCTACGTCACTAGGTATAACACCATCTAGGAACCGTCTTCACCCGTGCCTTGTTGATTGGAGGGCTTCTCGTATCTTTGTGTATATGTGCGTATGATGTGTGTATCATGGATACGACGGACGACCACGTGGCCGGACTATATGCGTCGTCAAGGGAAGCTCAACTCAGGGATCGTAGGTACACATCAGTTGTTATATGGGCAGGTTGCGATCAAGAAAAGGGTGATGCTACGAAAGCTCGACAGGAGCTGGGGGGGGGGGGGGGGGGGGGGCTGCGATGATGATGGGCTAGGGCCATGCAGTTTCGTGTCACGCATATGCTGGGAATGTTTGCCAACGTGGCGAAGGATGGACGACGAAAAGCTTCGTGTTGTTCCTGCTCTAGGCTTTGACAATGCCTTCCGGGGACGTACTAGGCGACGTCAGTGGTATTAGAGATGTAGTATGTGCAAGTCATTCGTTTTGTTTACGTGCATCAATAGCAGAGGATAGCCCTCCCCCCCTTTCCGTCTCGATGCCTCTATCGATCCATCTCCCCGTGGAAGACACGTATGCTTCCAATGAATCAATGGTCTAGATCAATCCTGCGTCTTCGGTACCTATCTTTTTTCTGCCGCTCGCTTTCTGTAGGGCTCATAAATACGAGCTTTCATGCAGTTTTATTGTCAAAGTATTGGGTTTCAAGGAGGGAGAGGGGGAGAAGGCGACACGCGTCGGACCGGTGAGAGGGAGATGGCGAATAATGAAACGTTGGGCATGGATGTCCCGTTGACGACATGGCTTTCTTTTTTTTTTCTCGCTATGCCATGTACGTACGTATACGCATGTGCTACGTTGACAACACCCTTGGTAATGAATGGATGGGTAGTTTTTTGAGGGTGAGAATGAGGCTTGTAATAGAGCCGAGAGTGTGTGTGTGGCTGCATAGCTGCATATGCAGGTGTTGACCGGTTAAGTGGAGGGAGGGGTAGGAAGGGGGGGAGGGAGGGGAAAGAGATAACTAATACGACCTCACCAACGGAGTATTGGAGTATTACAGGCTGGCCATGGGTATCTTTGCTCTACCTTCCTCCTCCTCTCCCCGGTCACCTCCCTCCCCTTCCATTCATCCCTCTCCATTCGAGGCTTCTACATTTTCTAGCGCCGATACGTACAGGCTCGTCGACAGGACCTGGCTAGCCTACGAGCCACCGCCATCTTTTCCTCCCCAGGTCCAACGCAATGCTCGGGCATACCTACCAAGACGTGAAACCGTAAATAAGTAATACTATCGAATGGGTGACCATATTGGTTTTTTTTTTTTGATGGGGTTGTTTCTTCGTTTCTGGCCGCCAATGTTTACAGTATTGGTTCTTGTTATCAGGAGAGGGGAATGGCAGGGAGGGAAAGCATGAAATTAGCCTGACAGCGCGGCAGATTTTGACATATGCCGGGTTGAACACCTGCCACCCACCCACCACCATGGTTACAACACTACCATACCACTTACTTGTTCCGGATGTATGTGCAATAATGTGGCGTAGCTGGATTGACGGGCTTTTTTCTCGTTTCTACCCAACCATATGACAGGACGGGTAAAAGCATATAACAAGAAGAAACAGGCGAGAAAAGGAACGGACGTGGTCATTCCACCTGTTGATTCGTACGGTTTTTTTTTCTTTTTCGGTAGCACGTCCCGTTGGTGCCGCCATAGATTACAACGTCACATATCTGGGGTTTTTATTTTGGACCGGAAGATATCGACAGCCCCCCGGCTGAACGCAGCTTTTCTTGTGCTCTCCATATATGGCCTACAGGCAAAGGTTGGGAAAGCCGCAATGTGACGTAAAACGCGTATGGTTTTGAAAGATGGAGAGGGGGCGGAAGCGAATTGTCATCTTTCAGTCCCCCCTCCCCGTCCATCCTTCATCTACCTCATTTTTCTTCTTCTTTTTCTTGCTCGCTTAAGTAGATTAGTCCACGAGGCAAGCGGCTTCTGGCAGTTGCCGGACTCGGGAACAACAACGCACCACACCACCCCCCCTGGAGTTTTTGCTTGCTTTTTCTTTTACTTCTTCTTTCGATCGAGACGTTTTTGGGCATCGGGAGGAGGGAGGGGGAATTCCCAACTTGATAGGCTTTTTTTTCCTCTTCGGAAGCGACACGACCGCTGTCGGTCAATGCCGCCATTGAATCGATTGGGCTTTCTCCCCTTCTTTTTTCGGATCCTTGGATCTGCTTTTTTTTCTTGCATCACCTTTGAAAAGGGTGGTCGGAAGGAAGCGGATAGGAAGGAAAGAAAGCTTCCTTGTCCTTTTCTTTTCGTTTCTTATTCGCATGTGCTGCCCGTAACAAGCCACCGGAAGCAAGAGGAAGAAGCAAAGTTAGGCAGAAAGGGAGGAGGCAAAAGGCCACTCACCATTCGTTGCCCATCTTGTTCTCGACAGGGTCGATTCCCATTCTCTCCGCCCCCTCTCTCCGTCCCTAGAATCCGATTGAATCCAATCCTATCCTATCTCTTCTCGTCCGCGGATTCCGAGAAACAAATCAGGAGCTTCCGCCCCCCTTCCTGGTTGCCAAATCAGTTACTCTTAATACCGATTCTATAAGGAAAGAAGCAGAAGAAGAAGAAGAAGAAGAAATCAGGAAAGAAATCAGGGAAAAGTTGGAAGGGGGCTTTTTTTTTCTTTTTTTTTTTCGTTGATGCGTGTGTGTATGCCGTGGTCGAGGCTCATACGCTGTTTCCTCGCTTCCCTCCCCCCCTTCTTTCTTACGATGAACAGCAATGACCTATTTGGTTGTTTTTTTGACTTTTTCGGGTTATTGTTTCCTGGAAAGAAGCAAGTCCAGTCATTGATATAAAAGACCGATGTTTGAATGCTCTTGTCGTTCTGGTTTTTTTTCAAGAGCAAGATTCTTTGTTCGACAAGGTCGACAGTTTAACCTACTCATTGCATTATCAGCTGCCTCTTTTTATTTTTATTTTTCTCGGACGCACGACGAGAGGGAGAGAACTCTTCTTATGACATAGTTACCTATTATATCCATTACCTTTCGAGGTGAAAGAAGGAGAACTTTGCAAAAAGACTTTTTTTTTCATTTCTCTTTCCTTCTTCCTCTGTTTCTTCTTCCTCTTCTTCTTTTAGCAAAGATGAGCGGAGGGTTCTACAAGTACCGGTGCAAATACTACTATACCCACAACTGCAACATGTGGACGTGGGTCAACAAGACGGCCTGCACCGTCTGCATCGTGAGTAAACCTCTTTCCTGGCCCAAAGGGTTTTCTTCTTCTTCACAGATGTCGGCAGCCATGAGCCGAAGGGGGTGGGAGGTAGAATGTGAATGGAAAAAGCGGGAACGTTGCCTTTTGCTGATGATATCCCCAACCCGCGCGTCCTGTTCAGGCCCAAGGTCGGTATGACCACGGCATCGCCAACACCACGGCCGCCAGCGCAAACTCGCACCGGTGGGACGGGGGCTCGAGACAGGGCAAGTTTTGAGAAACTTACGAGAGAATGCATGCGTGCGTGCATACGTACGTGCTTGCATGCGGACACACGCGCACACCCGGATGCGAATAGACATACACATATACGGTCTCACAACAACACAACGTGTTGTTCCTTGGAGGCTTACTCTGCTTAGCTCGAGGAAGCAGCTAGTATGGAGTACAGGATAGAAAGAATGGGAGAGAAGAAGGAAAGAACACAAAAGCGGCATACGTGTAATGCGTCCTGACCTCATTGGCCGGGACAGCGTTTCTTGTTCACGAGGCGGTGACGGTAAACGGAGCATGTATACATCTTGGGCATCAAATGGGCTGATTTTCTCTCTTTTTGTTGTTTTTACTTTGGGAGGAAATGGGGGGTAGGGGGAGTTGAAGGGAACAAAGATTGATTTGCTGTACGGGGAATAAGGGAACACATGGGACAAAAAAGGCTTAGGCGTAGAATTTAACACGTTGTTTGGGAGCTTGTGTGTCGACCTGATGATCTCTGTGGTTGCTTCATCATGATGTGTTGTCGTGTAAAAAGAAGAAGAAAAAAACACCGAGGATTGGGAAGAGGGAAAAAAGTGCATACATGGAGCGGTCAAAGATTCATTACCCTGCATTCGTGGCTTTTTTTTTTCCACTATGGAGTAGACAAGTAAGCATTAAGAGACACTACCACATGGCAAAATGGAGGTGGAGAGAGATGTAGGGGATGATGTTCATGGGCTAGGTCGTTAGCTGCAGGATAATTAGCATTAAGATACATACTAGTCGCGCTGTACCTCTCCCCGCCCTCTTTTTTTTTTTTTTGTTGAAGAAAAAGATGAAGGATATTTGTGGGTGGTGCCAGGCGGTGATGGTTGGAAAGATGAAAAGGCGGGAATATGTGAAAAGAAGGGCGAACTACTCGTTTACGCGTGAAGACTATGGACCATACCGGGGCCATATCTGGTCCACTTGCAGGTTCTAAACGTTGTCTGGTTTTGCTTGGTTGGATATGGGGTTCAGGGGTAAAGGGATGTGAGAGTTGTCCTGCATTTGGGGACGAAGATGCTACTGCTGCTACTACTAGGGATATGGGGAAGATTGCAAATAGTGCTTATGATCAGGAGTGGGAACAATGGCCACTTCGTGATGTGGCTTTCTTTCTCTTTTTTCTATAGCCGCCGAGGTATAATCACGGAGGGGGATTGTCATGTAGAATTGATCGAGGACCAATGGATATAGCAGGGGGAATGATGCTGGGAAGACGAGTAATTACGGCATGATGGACGATGATGTGGTGCCTAACCCCCCCCCCCCCCCCTTCCCCCCCTCTAGAAGACAGTCTTGGAAGATTCTTGGCATATCGAAAGATTCGACGAAAGTGTGCGTGCGTGGGGGGAGGGGTTTCGAGATGTCGTAAAAACCCCTGGCAAAAAAAAAAGATGGTAGAAGTTGTCGCCGACGGGCTTTACGAGGGGAAGGAGGGGAGCAGCATCTGCGTTATCATCATGCTTTTCTTTTCTTTTTTTGATGGGGCGGTTGCAGAAGCGAACATGACAGTACGGAGCAAATACCTTCCTGCTCTATTGTCGAGGCAAAAGAATGAATGAACGAATCCTCGCGCGTGCTCTACATCTGCTCGGAACGATTGCACGCAAAGGACTCCTTCTCTGCCAGCATATGATATGATATGATATGGGCTCCAATTCATCCCCCACCCCCCTTCATCAACCCCCAATCGCTCGTTGCAGATCATGGTATGGCTCCTTGCTCCATCCGCGTGTATACACGGATTCGGTGAAGAAGAGACTGGTGGGTTTCTTTTTTTCTCCATTTACTGGCATCTAGAACCCTTTTTTTTTTTTTGAAGGGGGGGGGGGGGGGGGGTTCTCTTATCAGAGGTTCGGATTTACCGAATGGCTAGGAGTCTGATATACGTATACTATGTAGTGCCACGATCTGGTTTACGGTGCTGTAACCCGCATGAATAACATATCTTTTAGTTGACAGAAACGGGAGGTCCTGTTGGTTCCGTGTCTGGCTGCTGTTCTGGCACTGTTTCTGCCCTCTTCCTCGAGGAAGGCCGGGGTTTCCGGCCATCTTGCTTCTCGCTTCTCGTTTTTGATTGTACTGTGTCTTACTTTTTCTTGGAGACGAGGAGATGATGGGAATTTTTACATGGTAGGTTGAACTTCCGTTCCGCCCGCTTTCTCCCCTCAGCCCGTTATCTATCCCGTTCATCTGCCCCTGGGTGCTACAAGAGGGAGCCGCTTTGTCTGGGTCACCTCGTTGACCGCTGGATACTTAGTGTGGGAAAGTTCGCCGCCAGCTCGCCCGCCCTCTTGCTTACCTATCAGCAGCAGCAGCAGCAGCAGTAGTAGTAGTACTTTCGAGGCGGGCGGATCTGCAAAGCATGTTGTTCTTTTCTTCCTCGCCACCCCTCCCTCCCCCCCTTCTTTTGCCTTGCGCGCGGGACAGTTAGGCTGGGAAACTAGCCAGCAGCAGTAAACGCAGTACCGTTAGTGAAAAAGAAAGTAGCAAAAAGTAGTGGCAGATCAAGCTGTGTCAAGCTGTAGATTAGGCCCTCGAAGAGAAAGGAAGGAAGAACAAAAGAATAATCCGGGATGGCGAGTGGCGGTTTGCCCCCCTCTCTTGATTGCACCATTCTGGTGTGGTTGAGTGAACCTTTGTTTTACATACCAAGGCAGCAGCCAGAGACAGCAGGAGCAGTAGTACGGAGTAGTAGTAGAGACAACGAGTAAGGGGGGAAATGTCAGTAGAAGGAAGAATTGTGTGCTACTTGGCCTGTATGGCCTTTTTTTCTATTTTCATTCCCATTTCTACGTCTATTTCGCTTCGGGTCCGAGGACGAAGCTCTCTTTCGCACGGTGATTGTTTTTAAGGCCCGTGAGGATGGGGAAAAGGCCTGGGGAGGAGAAGTACGTAGAAAAAAAACGAGGCCATGTTTAGGCGCCGCGAGGGCATTTCGTGAAACGTCCTCGGGGAAAAGATAGGGATGGATAGAGATATCACGTACATGCACAACAATCTGATAGGTAACAATCACATTTCCTGGCCAAACTCTTTGGAGGGGGGGGGGAACAAGGAGACAAGGGGACATGTATGCATTGGCCATATCGTTTTCTCAAAACGATTGTTTTCCCCGTTCTTTGACTAGGAAAAAAAAGAGAAAACTCTCCGTGTGTGTGTGGGATAAAGAGAAAGATGTAGATGCAAAACATTGTACTCAGTAGGCCGTGAAAACGAAAAGAGAGTGAAGGAAAAATACAGGCATGGGAAATTTTTGGGCAAGGCCCGTCAGGCCGTAAAGTGGTGTACGGAGTATAAGTTCGTGGTAGGGGGGGGGGGGGGTATGATGAAAGGCCTGAACAATTTGCGTGGTGGTCGTGTTTTGCGCAGAGACGAGGGCCGTGCGGTATTTTTCGACCCCCCCCCCCTTTCTCTACTATTCATGTATGTACGGTACGGCAACGGAGTACATAGTAGTGGTGGTGGTTGTAGTATTACTAGTAGTATGGGGGTGGGATGAAGAGAGTGTGCGGTTTCTTGATCGAAATGTCGGGTGTTTGGCAACGATGGTGCATGTCCACCAAGGCGATACTAGTTTTACTAGTAAAACTAGTACCAATTCCGTTACGCTACTTTGCACTGTTGCATGCCGTCTACGACCGAGTCACCACTGCCCAGACAGCACATCTACACGTCTATGTCGTGGTCCCTGGTTTTCCTCCCCTCCCCCGGTCCGAGATGCTTGCGGGTACGGGGGGTTGGAAAAAAAGGGTTGGACAGGTTGATGGCCGTGGCTGCGGCGAGAGTGATTTCTTCACCTGGGTCTTCTAGTCTGGTATCCTGGGGCTGTTCAAACCCGCCCTTTTTCGAGGGTGTGTATGTAGAGGGGAAGAAGTTGACCGAGTTTAGTGTGCGTTTATGTGTGTTTTGTGCGTAGGAGGGTGGTAGTGGGTGTAGTAAAATGGACAAGGGCGGGCGGGTTGGCGGCGCCACCTGTAACCATAGATCTATACACTTTTTTTTCCGTACTACCCGTATGACATGCGGCGAAAAAAAGGTTGTTGTTCGATAACACACACATACATATACTTCACAGGCACATACTATGTACACACACACACACAGACGAGGAAAGACGAGGCGCTAGACCGGGATCCACGTGGGTAAGTACGATACGTCTATGAGCGTGAACAGGATTCTAGCAAGGCGGGAAAACAAGCCACTTGTGTGTTTTTTTTTCTTTCCCTGGTCCCTTACTGGTTGATCCCCCTACTGCTAACCAGCTCACTACCTGTCCAGGCTGTCCTTTTTTAGGGATTATGCCTTCTGGAAGTAATTGGGAGGGGGGGGGGGGGGGGGTTGGAACCGACAAAGTTCCTCGTTAGGTTTAACTTGGCGAATTGATCTTTTTGTTCGACGGAGTATGGAGTATGGTACTTGGTCTTCCTGATAGGATAGGCCTGATGTATTACGCCCGTGGCGGCGCTCACTCTTGATTCGGTGAAACGCCTGAACCAGCAGCTCACACAACTTACCCAAAGGGTGTAAGAAGAGAAAACAGAAAAAATATTCGTGCTTATTATTATTATCAGGCTGGATACAATGGATCTTTTTTTTAATGTGCCTTATTTTTTTTTCTCTCTCTCTCTCTGTGTCCCGCGTGGGGTGTGGAGATTTTGGATAGAAGGACGAGATAGATAGTCGGGTTTCGTCTCACCTTTGGTTCCATCCATCTATATAGAATAACGTGTGTTGCCGTTTTTCTGTTTTTGTTCATCATCACTACTCGTCAACTCGGTCTATTGTTTTTTTCAACGTTGTTGTATACTTGTATTATTTTGCATATATCTTCACGTACATACTTGTTTCGATTACGGAGTACATCTGGAACGTTGTTATACGGCCTACCTACCTATCGACACAGCAGCAGCAGCAGCATACCCGCCGGCTTGAACTAGCACGGACAACTACACACACACACACACACACACACACACATCAACATGTTCTACACGTTAAAACACACAAACATCGGGGACGAGTCGTACTCCTTCGAGACGACGGCTCCCCCCTTCTCGAAGAAGCGCGAGGGGAGACTGGCCAAGGTGGCCTGCACAAACTGCCGAATCAGCAAGGTACGCATTTCTTCTTTTCCATCATGGACGGGATTGTTCATGAGCTAACTGTTGTCCTGCAGCTCAAGTGCTCTGCCGACCCCCACGGGTGCCAGCGATGCGTGCACAAGAAGATCAAGTGCCAGTATCCCAGCGCCCCGCGTAGCTACGTTCAGAAGAAGACGTCATCGTCTGCATCATCGCCGGCCAAGGTCCGCCACGCGAGGCAGCGCTCGCTGGCCACGACCGTCGACACCACCGTCTCCTCCTCCTCATCATCATCAGCCTCGTCCGAGGACGAGTCTCTGCCTTCAGCTACTACTACGACCGTCACATCACCGGTACTGCAGCAGCAGCAACATCACCATCATCATCATCATCATCACAATGAGAGCACTACTACTTTCGAGAGTAGCGGCAGCAGCTGCGGCAGCAGCAGCAACAACTCGCAGCAGGAGCTCGGCCTGTTCTTCGACATGGCGGACTTCATCACCACGGACAGCAGCAGCGCCGCCAACACCCTCCTGTCGGACGACTTTATGGACATGGACCAGCTAAACGCCATGGTCCCCTGGCACCAGCAGCCCTTTACCTTTTCCCCCAACAACAGCAACGGCAACAGCGGCAGTGGCGTGGGCAAGGCCTGCGCCCCCTGGAACGACATGCCCGAGCTCGACGACATCGACTTCAGCAGCGGCAGCAACACGGCCAGCTCGTCGGTGACGCCCCTGCCGGCCACGCCGTCTGTCCCGGAGCAGCAGCAGCCGCAGTGCTCGTGCTTCGTGCAGGCCGTGGGCACGCACGAGTCCATCGAGGTGGCGCGGTGGGGTCTCAAGGAGCTCTCGGGCGACGTGGACGAGATCCTGCAGCAGCTCAACAAGGCGCTGGTGGAGTGCGAGGAGCTGCTCGAGTGCCGGCGGTGCAACGTCCAGCCCTCGTACGTCATGCTGCTGCTCAACATGTGCAGCAAGATGCTCGCCTCGCTCGAGGACATTTCCATCGGCACGTCTAGGCTCGGCGGGAGCAGCTGTCACCCTGACCGCTCTATCACCACGTCCTCTTCGTCGACGACAACATCGTCGTCGGCTTCATCGGCATCGTCGTCAATGTTCCGCTCCGCAGATGGCAAGCGGAGAAGATGTGCTTCCGACGGCGCTGATAGGACGGGGGAGAATAACAATAACAGTAACGAGAGCCGGCGCCGCGAGATCGGCATCAGCATACGCAACTGGCAGCTCGACGACGACGACGAGCACCTCGTGCTGCAGAGCCTCATCCGCGCCCGCGTCGCCCGCCTCGAGCGCCTGCTCGGCATGCTCGGCCGCGTCGTCAGCGAGAACAGCTGGCCGGCGCACGGCGGCATGATGCGCGAGCTGCAGGGCCGCCTGACGAGGGGCGCCTTTGGCGGCGGCGTCGTGGGCGGCGCGGGGGGGCTGCTGGGGGGCAACCCGGCCTGGGGGACGGGCCACGGGCAGGGCGGCCTCGGGCAGACGCTGTTCTGAGAAGACGAAATGAACAAAATAAAATAAACAAAAAATAAAAATAAGATAAAAACATAGACATTTAGACAAAAGCAACAACGCAATAATAAAAGCGATGATGAATATCAATTCATTTATTCGACACAAACTACATCATATTTCCTTTCTCTCCCTCTCTCTCTCTCTCTCTCTCTCTCTCTACAATATGGTGATGTCTTTCCTCAACTTGATCCTATAGCTAACATAACCGTCAATATCTGTCTTGTCTTGCGTATCATCTTACAATGGTAAAAAAAGTATGTTTAGACACTTCGGCTGTCGCTTCACACGATGCTGACGCTGCTCCAGGCGGTCAAGGGAAGCCGCCGAGAAAAACCGCCAAGTTTGGTTATAGGGAGTACATGACTGGCGGGCCGAGGCAGGAAAACGGGGTCCAAAAGATCCGACTATGCGTTTCTGGCGTGTAGGTTACCTCGTAGATGGAAACCACTAACATTAGACTAGAGAGAATCCAAGAAAATGCGCGCCTTGGGATCTGCCGCCTACTCCTCTCTCTCCTCGGGTCTACCGAACGACCTAAGCCAGTACCGACGGGGGCGCCGCAGAGATCGTCGTCCGCCTTTTTTTTTCCCTTTTCTTTCTTCGGAACTCCATCGTATAGAGGATGCAGATCGTGTGGGTGGGACGTTGTGGGATATGGGCGCCGGCCGTCGGGTGGGCGAATCCATCTCGCTCGGTCAGAAGTACGCCGTGGACTTTGGCCTGTATGTACTATGTGGTAATCTATCCATACTAAGTAGGTAAGCAACGGCTTGTGTGACTGAGCCTCCGTACTTTTTTTTTTATCTCTCCATGTTTTGCACGTACGCAAGTTACCAGCTCGTCGGTTCGTTGGTGTCTTTTTATTCACCGAGGCACCAACAAATGGGTACCTGGTTCACTGCGGCCATTGGATACTCGACGGTCAAATTTGGCTCGTGCTCATTGTTTAAATAAATGTCATAATCGTGAAATTCATGTCTATGGAAAAGCGTCTATATAATATCTATCATTCTTTTGGTGTCGTAAAAAAAACAAACCAAAAGCAAAATGCAGATGACTGCCAACAGTTTCATCGGCGGCAGCCACTGTTTCTGCAAGCAAGTCGCCATCCAGGCCAACTCGCGAATACTTTTGTGTGCGTGTGTGCGCGTGAACAAGGGACGGGCCTTGGGGGCCAAGATAAGCCCTTGCTTGTATCCCATCCATGAGGCAACATATGGTGAAACCTCTGCACGGATTATGTGCGCCAAGTCGACGCACCATGTCGCGCAATCAGCACGCAATCAGCAACAAGGACGAGAATGATAAAACATTCCCGCCTGTCGTGCCTGATAAATATTCCGATTCGATAACAGCATGGGTGGGTGGTGGTCAAGGCAGGGCCGGTAGAAGAGGATAGTAGACTAGGCCTTTCTAACAGACTGGAACCCCCCCTGCGTGTCAAAAGAATAAGAACGTGGAGCCAAAACGTTGGAAGCCCCCCCTTGTGTAGCATCCCTCCCCCTAAGGAACGCATGCTCTTTTTTTGTCAAGCAGCGCGCTGACTGCTAGTGATAGATGGGGTGACAGAAGAATCGACGCTGCCTAGTGCTAGGTAGTGGGGAAAAGAGCATGGTATGGTAGGCTTTGACGCTCATCATCCTGACCGGCAGTGCTGTGCCGCCGGGTCAAGGGGGGGGATGCCCCTCCCGAAGGAACTTGTACCCCGATTCGGACTGGCAGGGTGTGTGTGTGTGTGTGTGTGTATGTGTCAAGGTGTGACCCGGTGTGGATGGTATCTCTCTTTCAAGGCCTCCGAGAAAATACCCAGTTGCGTGACACACTCACACACACTCATAGCAAAATCAAAGAACCACCCACACGACCCGGACAGCCCAGCTTGGTCATTTACTTTCTTAAACCAAAAAGAAGAAAAGTAGACTCGGACTGCCGTGGAAAGGGTTTCTCTCGTTTTTTTTGCCTTGTTTCATCAGGAACCCTTGCGACTTTTTTTCTTGTGTGCGGACTAGGCCCAGGGAGAGGGAGTAGGGGAAGGGGGGGGGGTGGTGGTTGAGGCCGGGCGGCGGGCCGTACGACGGATCGTAACCGCCCAGCGTCCTGCCTGGTGGCCTGAAAGACCTGCTGCGGCAGAAAACACACTGAATTTTTGTGTGTTTCTTTTGGTACGCCTTTTTTGCCCTTTTGGAAGGGGGGGGATTGTGTTACTCCGTAGATGTGAAAAAAGTGGTGGATGAAATCTGCCCATTCTTACACGGCGCAGCAGAGTCGAATCATGCGATGCGAAGAAAGTGGTGTTGATGCAAGATGGCCTCATCCTGAAATTGACTGTGTATAAGTATTAGCCTGTGTTTTCCCTATCGAATTCTCGTAGCTCTCACGAAAAGCTTTTGTGAAATGGTGTGGAGGTTTGAGTGAGTGAGTGGTGAGACTTACGAAAAAGAGGTGCGTGGCCCGCTGCGACTCGCGCAGGAAGCTCTCGAGGTTGCGCAGCCTGTTCAGCGACGTGCTGCCGAAGCCCACGGCGTCGCGCAGCGCGCGGCCTACCTCGCCGCGCAGGGACTCGACGGTCTGGGGGTGCTCCCTGATGCTGCTCATGAGGTCGTTGAGGGGCGTGGTGGTCTGGCGATGGCCGCCGAGGGTGAGACACGACGACAGCGCGGTGCTGTTATCCATGTCCTCCTCCTCCTCCTCCTCTTCCACCTCCTCCACGGGGTTGTTTCCAGTCCAGGCTGCCGTAATGGCCAGCGTCTCCTTGAAAACCAGGCTCGTCTGGCTGCCGGAAGGGGTGGCGGAGTCGGCGATGAGGGGGAGCGTGGGGGGCGTTGCTCCGCGGCGCTCCTCGTCGATGACCATGGCGATGAGGCGCTCGGCCACGGAGAGGTTCGAGTACATGCGCCAGTTGGAGGGGAGCAGGTCCCTGGCGGCGAAGGTGGTCAGGGTGACGGGGAAGAGGTGCAGGACCTTGGCTACGCAGCCCATCTGCAGGTGCAGCTCGTCCTCGAGCACCGCGAGCTCCGACCTCTGAACGGTCGCGGAGGCGGAGGGGAGAACGCAGCACTTGCTGGCGAGGGTGCGCACGACGACGCGCACGGCGAGAGAGTTGACGCGCTCCGGGGTCCAGGTGCGGTAGCCGGCGGCCTCGCGGCGCAGGGCGGCCTCGATCTCGTCGCGCGCCGAGGGGAACAGCTCGTCGATGCCGCGGGCCAGGTTTCGCTGCAGGACCCGCGTGTGGGCGTCGCTGCGGTGCACGTCGGAGACGGTGCGCACGTTGAGGTGGCCGCGCGAGGGGATGGCGATGTCGATGCCGCCCCGGCGGATGGTCACCGTGGGCCGGGAGGGCTGCGGCATGTCAGTACGTCTTCTTTCCTTTTCATCGTATATATACTCTTCACACACACACACATATATATATGTGTGTGTGTGTGTGTGTGAGTTTGAAAGAGAGTGTGAGTGTGCAACTTACAGTGTGCTTCCTCTTGGCCACAAACTGCCGCGGGCCTCGCCGGAACTGAGAACACACCTGCGCCCGGCTCGGCGCTGCTTCCTCCGTCTCGGTCTCGGCCCTGTCGTCCTGCTCTTCTGTTGAAGAGTCTCCGTCGAACACCAGCTTCTGGATCCTGTCCATGCAGAGGTACAGGACCAAGATGATGCCGACGTTGAGGAGAATCCCGATATCCGAAGCCATGGTGGGCTATTATTTGTCAAAGATCGAATGTCGTCCGTTGGATGAAGTCGTGTGTGTATATGTGTGTGTGCCGCCGTTCACGAAACTAATACACACTCTGGCCGTCGATCTCAAAAAAAAGAGAGAAAAAAAAGGCGGATAAGAATAAAAGAAAAAGAAAAAAAGTTCGAGTTGACGTCCTTGAAAAAAGTCTTATCCTAATACTTTTTTTTACGACTCTCGAACCTCTTGGATGACTTCTAACAGGTGGACATGATCTTGATTAACATACACTGAGAGAGTGATGTCGAGACATTAGCAGCCCATATCAATCTATATAAGTGAAGTAAGAGGAGGCGTCTTTTTTTTAGCCATGTACGTACATCGGGGGACCCTCTTTTCGGCACTCTCCTTTTGGCACTAGCGAGTGTCAGATTTTCTCGCAGCCTAGAAGAGTAGTAGTACCTGATACTATGTACTAGGTAGATGGGAGGGATGGGAGGGATGGGGAGTGTGTGTGTGTGCGTGCTTGTACTGCATGTCCGCTTCCTTCTTAGCCAGGGCCCCCAAAGTGCACAAAGGCGCAGACGGGCACAGACGCAGACACAGACACAAGAACACCGATAAACGATGCTCCGTACAAACACACAGACCGTCACTCACTCACTCATACTATAGTACGGAGTACACGCCCCCAAACTTTACCCCATACTGTATTGCCGAGAGAAAAAAGCTCGAACCCCAGGAATCACCATTACAACCGTCCTTGCAATCATATATCACAACCCTCCCCCCGTAACACCGTAAATAGCATCTTCATTTCTGCACTTGCTGACTGTTCAACGTTCATCGTCCACGCAGATCGGCCTAAGATGTGCGATTGTCAGGGTTTTGCGCCAGGTTCGCCCTGTGCCCACTCCCGTACCGGGTCCCTAGCAGACAGAGATGGAGAGAGATACACAGTACTCCGTAGTGAGAGTAAGAGGGCAAGAGAGATAAAGAGGGCTCGAGCGAGCATGGCGCATGGCGCATGGCTGGCCTAAGCGATCGCGATCCTTTAAAGTACCTACCCCCTTCACCACCAAAAAGTTGCGCACCTCTCACGCCTTTGCCCTTGCTCGCTCGCCTCTTTTTTTCTTGTTTGCCATGATGTTACTCCGTAAACGCTGCACATTTATTTCTGTTTTCTCCGCTTCTTGCTCTAACGGGTAAATGCTCTTTATCCCCTAACCCTTTCTCATAAGCAAACCGGGCGGCGCAGTGCAGGCGTAATAACTACAGCCGCAGTCGTAGTCGTAGAGTGCATGAGCCCCTTGGCACACACGGTGGTATGACAAAAAAGCGATATGTGGTGTTCTCTGCGGGTGATGGTACAGCAAGGTTGTCGGGTTCTTTTGTCCGCCTGCCTGATATCTAGGCCTCACACATCCACGCACCCATACACACGCACACACGCACACACGCACACACGCACACACGATTGTAGCTATTGTTGTTCACTACTGCGAAATGGGCGGGCACAGAAATCTCCCCCACCCTTCCTCCCTCCCTCCCCATGCTGTAGCACGAGCCTCTAAACGGGTATTGCGTTTTACCGTCCTCTGATATCATATGCCTAGCTCTGTTCTGTTCTGTTTCACATGTCCTTTTTGACGCCATCTACGTAGTTCGGCAGTGGTTCAAGGGCCTCCACCTCCTGCCCGATAGCCTAGTCGTGGTGAAGTTCTCGTCGAGTGTCACTACCTTCGTCGTATACCTACCCGTTCGAGCTACTCCTCGCTCCCGCGTCTCTTATCGGTTTCGACGGTAGGACGAGAGATGGGTCATGATACACTGTACTCCGTACGACAAAACGCCCCGGCAGCTTTTCTCCGACATGATTACCATACAGCACCATCTGTGACACTCGTCTGCTCTCTCTCTCTCTCTCTCTCTCTCACACACACATACATACACAAGGCCCATCGCCGTTCGCCTCTTCCAAGGGTGTGCCGAATTCCCTCAAACAAGCCGGGCCCCGAATCCGTACGCAAAGATCCCAGGTTTCATAGGTTAGGATAGTACGGAGCATCAAAGGCCTAGAAGCCGTCACAGCTAACCATCCTCCTGCCACACACACACACACAAAGACACCTCGTTCCGACGACTTATAGCGTCGGCCCAGGGTAAGACGGAACACGCTCTGATTGGCCAATGGCATATAACACGACAGGGGGGCGTGTGGTCTGAAAAATGAAAAAAGAAAGAACGGCCTTATCAGCAATCATGCATGTACAAAGGCAGTACGTACCTGACAGCAAGAGGCGAAAAGAAAAGATTTGCCCGCACCAATGATGTCGTCTCGTACGGTAGTACTGCTAGTGTCAAGTACCCACCGGGGAGGACCGGGTTATTTGCATGTCGACATCCATTGAGTAGGTAGTACCCAAGTGTATGTATGTTTGCCCGCAAGCGCCGCTGACGTGAAAGGGCTTGGAGGAGGCCCCGGAGAGGGGTTATGACAACCTATTGGCTGCCGGGTCCCGGATAGGCTTGCAGAGAATGAACAAGGCCCTTGACGGAGCTAGCTCGCGGGCGAGAAAGAGGCTCATCTACGAACCCAGCACCGATACTAACTAGCCTCCAGAGAAGCAGTGTTCATTGTTCGGGGCTTTATGCGCACTTGACGTAGTCATCATATAGTCTCGCGGAATACGGTTCTCTAGGGTGTCTTCCGAAGACGACGGGAGAGAAAGGACAAAGTACCATCGATAGGCCCTTCAGAAGATGGTACTTGGAGATGAGCATACCGGTTACGGTGTATGATATAGCAAGGGTTTATCAAAGATTATCATACGTGCAGCCAGGCACCGTGTGCACACTTGGTACCCAGTGTGCTATTGGGCAATGGCATCTGATCTTTGGGAAGAGGCGAAAAGGCGGGAAGCAGGGGGAAATGGGGGAGGTTGATCGATATGGCCCTTCCCGCCATGTTTGATGTTGGCGGCGGTTTCAACTACCGTAGCAGTACTCCGTACTCCGCAGATTGCTATGCTTCTTGCCTCTTCCATAGGCGCGTTGGGGAGGGAATATACTCCGCCTCCCGTACGGAGTACCTGGTGTGCTTGCAGCAAGGGGGATTCTCTGCGCCTGTTACTTTTTGGAAAAAGGGCCCTCCTTTTGTGCAGCGCAGCCACGGCTACGAAACCTGCGGCCCGTGGCTGGCCTTGTCCTTGGCCTTGGCCCTGTTTTTCTTCTCACGCTTACTGTGTACGGAGTACGAGCAAAAAGAGAGAAAAAAGCCACACACGCACACACACACACACACAGCAGGAAGGCGTTATCATGGCTATCCCCTTATCGAAGCTGTCCTAGCCGTTCCGGAAGTTGCTGTTCCTCTGCTCGGGGGATACGGCCGAGATGATCGGCCTTTACGTCTCGGATATGTGTCGGTTACCTTTCGGTCCAGATAGCGGGGAGTGTCCCGCGGGCGGTACGGTATTTGATACGGCCTATTCCCTGATCACTACCTTTTTGTTTTTACTTGGATAATCCTGCGAGATCCTACCCTATCTACGATGGCAGAGTTAGGCCCAATGTACCTATTTGCTTATCACATAATGGGAGGAAGGGGTATTCCTTTGTGATGATGTGATGGATGGGTATCGATTACGCTTCTTGGGTGCCCGTATTGTTCCTTGATCTTTTGTTGGTTACTTTCTGCGTTACCAATGTCCCATCTGATACAGGCAAAAGGCCTAGAGTAAATATATCTGTAAACTAAAAGGTCAATGTTTGACCATCTTCTCATTACTGACCTACTAATTTATGTCTGTCCGCAGAAGATACAGTAGACACAATTGCAGTATTTTTTTAGAAAAGAATTTAAAAAAAAAATGTATACATTTTGTATGCAAATGTTTATCCACAATGTGCCCATCGAGAGATCTCGTACTCCGTAAAAACCGCACGAAAAGGATGATGATCTCCACTACCAAATCCAGATTTCAATGTGGACTTTTTTTGCATTTTCTATTCTGCGCCCCTCCCATCTCCAATACCCTGATTTTCGATACCGAAACGGGGGGGGGGGAACAAGAGAGGGGATAAGTCAGTGACGGGCCCAGACCGTTGGCGGAAAGGTTACATTGCATATCGATCAGGCCCGCACGCCGCAATGCGGACATGTGCATACATACGCCTCCACGTACGTCGTGTTATATGCACAGCAAGAGTTGGGAGAAAATAAGTAAGTACTCTGTGCCTTTGAGTAGAAGTAGTGGTAGGAGTAGTACTGCGGTGATGTGCGATCGTGTTTACATGCATGGAGGAACGGCTTTTCTCTAGGCGCTGCGGCTACTACATGGACTACTATCCGTATCGTTCTCCCCCACCTAATCTGCATCACGCCAGGAGGGGAGGGGGGCCAAAGGGGAGAGCGGCACCGGAACTTTTTTGCTCAAAAACTTGTCAGCTGCCAAGGAAGAGGGGCAGGTTTGGGGGCAGTGGAGGGGCATCTTTTTTCGTCGTTCCGAGGTGTGGTGCTACCATACGTAAAAAAAAAAAAGTATTGTTATCCACTATATGCATTACTTACTTGCTGACAGCGTTGCGGCTTGTTTTATTCCATCCTAATGGCGAAGTAAAGTCGCTTCTCCACACATGTGTCCTGCTTGTTTGCCGCCGTCTTCTCCCCGTCCCGCCAGCCAGCCCGCCCGCCTGCTTGATGTGGTGTTGTGCTTGGGTCAGCGGCACGGAAAATATCCGGGGTGCTGTTGGAGATAAGGATGGTACCCTCGTGTTGATAGAGGGAGAGGGTAGGTATCGGAGGGGTCAGCTTGACGGAGAGGAAGCCAGCGATAAGAGCGTAGTTGAAGGCCTGATTATCAGCAGAGCGCTTTGCGGAATGGGGTAAGTTGGTTCGTGATCACGAAGGTTGTCATTTTGAGACACAAGGAGGGGGGGGGTGTGTGGAGAGTGAGGGGTTTCGTTGCGCTGGAGGTTAGAGTGAGTGAGGAGGCTAATGCCGTTTTCTTAGTGTCCGCTTGCTGGGTGTTAGTCTTGCCTAGAGGTGGGAGGTGGGAGGTGGGAAGAGTGGTAGTTGTAGTTGATGCCAGTTATATGTAACACAAGCAGCTCATTCACCTTGGGAAAGAAAAAAGAATCATTTGGGGACGCCGAATGCCGGCAGTGGTGAGGACATGTATATGTTGGAAGAAGGTGAAGAGTATGAAAGAAAATACGCCGTAGAGCTCTCATCCTTTTCTTAAAATGTAGACATGAATAGAGATAAGTTACTGTCAATAGTTGCATAGCCATTAACCTGTCCTATTTGAGATTCATTAACCTACTTTCTTGTTCTGCTGGTCTGCTCGTAATCACTTCTCGTCCCGAAAACAACGCTTCCCTTCGTGGGAGACGGGAAACCCTCCATGCCCCTTTTTTCCGGCAAAAAAGAAAACTGTAAAGTCTGGGTCAAATACAAGTCTACTCTTCTCCTGAGGATGTAGGAAACTAGAATGCATTCTCTCCAAGAACATAGGCATAATATGCAGAGAACATGTAGTTTCGCACGGGACGGGAGGCAGGTATAAGGCGGGAAGAAAGCCTCGGGCAATAGATGAAGCCATCATGGCACTCGTCAGCAGTGACTTGGGCAGCATTCTATCGGGAGCCATCATGATGAAGTGATTTGGCCATAGCTTACTCATTATTGCACTTGTCCTGGACAGTAGCTCATGTGAAGCTGGCATCAATGCCGGAGACCTTGTGGCAAGGCAGGGCAGTTTTCCATGGGGGCTTCCATCAGAAGGACAAAACCACGTTATGCCATCCCAAAATGTCCAAGACGCAGGAGACGAATGGGTGTTATGGTGAAATGTGGAGGACGTATTCTCTAGGCTTCGATTTCTGCGCCGGGTTGTCGCATAACGGGGTTCTCCGTGATTAATTGACGGTCCTGACTACGGGACAGCGTCGTCACAGTACGCGATAAATACAACACTTTTTTTTTTTGGGGGGGGGGGGTTGCTTCTTATGGGCCATTCGCGAATCTTTCATCCTGCTTGTTTACATCTTGACCTTCTTTGTCCTCGACGTAAGTTTGTCGTCCGTCGAGTTACCTCTTTCTACGACACCTCCTCCACCACCACCTCATCATCCTCATGATGATGCTCCTCCTCCTCCCAATCCGGGAACCCGTCCGGAAACAGATCCTGCAAAACCCCCATCCTATCCTCGAAGCTCACCGTCTCTCCACCCCTCATGACGCCCTCCCACGCCCCAAACTCCCCGTCCGTCAGCAGACAGGCGTCCAGCAGCTCCCCGAGGGCCTTCGGGTCCAGCGCCTCGCCGATAAAGACCAGCTCCTGTCTGCGGTCGCCCCACTCGCCCCCCTTGGCCACGTCGTGCCGGACGAGGCCGTCGATCTGCGCGTCGCCCGTGGACCACGCCTCGTCGGGCAGGGTGCAGAACCAGGCGCGGCCGCCGGTCAGGGTGAGCATGGCGCCGGCCTGGGACCAGTCGCCGGCGCGGTGCGGACGCGTGGCGAGGTAGAACTCGCCCTTGGAGCGGAAGAGCCGGGAGAGGGTCGGGTGGGCGCGCTTGTTGGCGAGGATGGTTGCGTTGGGGGGGATGTCGAGGGGGTCTTCTTCTTCTTCTTCTTCTGTTTCCTCGGCTTCGTGGTTTGGTATTATGGTATCTGGTTTGTTGGCGCTGGGGGAGTGGCCGTCCGTGACGGAAGAGGCGGTGCTAGCTTTTGCGGAGGAGCTGTCGGTCACGGCGGACGCGGCAGGTGAAGGCTCTTTCATGTCACTCGACGCAACGGACTTGACATCGGCATCCACGTCGACCATGACGCCGTCGTCGTCGTCCATAACACTACTCATCTCCTCGTCCTCCTCGTCGTCGTCCTCATCATCATGCTCCATCTGCAGGATAAACTTGTCGTGAAGGAGAGCGAAAAGCCGCCGGGGATGAAACGGCCGGTAGCGTGTGTATATGAAGCTCTGGACATTGTACTCTTCCGTCTCAGGCTTTGGCGTGACAACCTGACGGCCATTGACCTTTTGAAGTATCATTCAGCACATATCCGGTTAAAGTAAAAAGAGAAGCTTCCATCTTTCTTCAAGGGACGAGGAAAAGGGCTTACCTCCCGGAGCGTCATTTCGTGCAGGTCCTGGAGCCAGCCGTACCCCGTCTGGGCCCTCTCGAGGTTGAACAGCCCGGTGTTCACAATATCCTTGACGTCGACCTTTCCGTACGACGACTCCAGTACTTTGGCGCGGCGGTTCAACTTCCGCAGCACGCTTCGCACGCGGTCTTTTGTTTCCTCATCGACCTGGAAAAAAAGAGGGAGGGGAAAAGCACCCCGGCAAGTTAGCATCAAGAAGTCATTATCGCGGTGTGTGAATGGAGGGATATGTACGGACCATGTCCAGCTTGCTCAAAACAATGACGTCGGCAAACTCGATTTGATCGACCATGAGATCCGACACCGTCCGCTCATCCTCGGGCGTCACGTCGTCGCGCCGGGAGGACAAGAAGTCATCCGTATCAAAATCGTTGAGCATAGTAAAAGCGTCAACAACCGTAACCGTAGTGTCGAGACGGGCAAACTTGTCCAGCCCGCCAGCCCGCTTCCTGCCAACAAAAGACACGTCAGCACCGCATCATAGAACTCAAAAAAGTAGAGAATAGGGGGGGGGGGGAGGGGGGGGAGGTGAAAGGAGATGAACTTGCAGCTGCTTCAGCACCCTGGCCAAATCCTCGTCCAGCCCACCACCCCCTGCGACAGATATACTGTCCATCTTCTCCGCGAGCCGGGCGTCAAACGTCTCGGCCACCTGCTCCGGCTCGCTGATGCCGCTGCTCTCAACGACGATGTAGTCGAACGACTGGAGCTGCGAGAGGCTTACGAGCTCCTCGAGTAAGTCGCCGCGCAGCGTGCAGCATATGCAGCCGTTCTGGAGCGCCACGACTTTTTCCTTGGTCTTGCTCAGGTGGTGCGTTTTCTTGATAAGCGAGGCGTCGACGTTGATCCTGGTTTAACTGTTAGTACTCTTGGTCCCTTCCCCTCACCACCTCTCTAATATTGCGTATGGTACAGTTTATTGATGGCGCGGGGTATGGTCAACTCACGCTCCAATGTCATTCACAATCACGGCGATCCTGAGACCATGATCGCTGCGCAGGATGTGTTGCAGGAGGGTTGTTTTGCCAGCACCCTGTTTGAACATCAGTCTCTTGCTTCATCATCTCTGCAAGCCATCAGATATACGTACCAGAAACCCCGAAAGGAGCGTTACGGGGAGTGCTTTGACTGGCATATTGGTTCTGGCGGCTTTCTTGCCGGTTTTAGGTGACCTGGTATGCATGGTTTCTGGCTAACGCTTAATTATCCCGCGACGTTTGTATCAAGGGATCGCAAGATTCCTCGAACAAAAACACGACGTCGCACATTCTGAGCACTTTATATGTTTCTTTCCTTGTGGCATTGTCCTTATTCACTCCCGCAATTCACATGTAGACTCATCGACAAGCACTCAGACATCAAGGTGCAAGCAAACATGACCATCAAGGGACTCAAATAAAGGGTTCAGTAGACCCGCTATGTAGTAACGAGATATGGAAATAACGCGATTGGCCAGAAAAGATGTCATCGGAGGTGCTCTGTGCCCCTCTGCTATATACTTCTTCATCTTTAGCGTAGTGACTGTTCGTCGTACTGTGGCATGTTCATCGACAAGTATGCTGTGGTACATTGAGCCAGGTGGCCCTTTTGGCCTGACCCTCAAGGTGTCGTCCGAAATTTCAAAAATTCCGCTCAACCGCCCCCTGCCGCACTGGGCAGTTATGGGTTCAGGTCAATGACCTCGGCATTTCGAATGGAATACGTTGTAGCTAACCACAATCATCAGCGCAAAAACTCTATCGAGGACGTGCAGAAAAACATACTCTCAGACGGGCCAGGGCTTCCGGAAGACCCTTCCATTTGGTAGTTGATGATACTAAATCGGGTAAGCACGTGTGAATACGTCAAAACGGCCCTCGAAACTTACAACCACAACGGTGCGCCAACGAACCCGGATCCGTATTGGCGAGTGACCGACGCCCCGTCCAAGTAAAAGTCCACGCTGACAACGTCGTCATCGACAGCCCTAATCTCGGCCTTGACGGCGTGCCAAGCTTCGGGATCTGGGTAAGCCACGTCCAGGGCCGTCACCTCGGAAGACGTGTTGAATGTGTTGAAAGAGATATCACCGCTACCCTTCCACTCGGCGAGGTCAATCTCGGGCGGCCAGCTGTCGGCGCCAGTGAGCCAAAAGGCGGGCCAGGTACCGCGCGCTACCGGGGCCTGGAACTCGGCGCTGAAGTCGTAGCCCCCGCCCGGCTGCACAGTGAATGTCTCCTTGGCATGGATGGCGCCGGATCGGTAGTTGATGGCGATGTCGCCGTTGGCAGGCTCGTCACTCACAGGTTCGGCCGTGAGAACCAAGGCACCATCCTGGACGGAAACATGATCGGCATACATGCGCGCGCCTCCATTGTGGTCCTCGCCCCAAGGGTAGAGGTAGTTCCAGTAGATCTCCAAGTCCGAGAATGAATCGCTAGGAATAGTCTGAGCCAGGGCGGAGACCCAGAAGCATGATAAGGGTGCGAGTACAGAACGCATATTGGGTATAGGTTGGTTGATATCTCTTCAATTTCTGTGCGACTATGTGATTCTGAGGGTCAAAGTCAAAGCTGAGGCGGGCGTGTCTGCCCTTTTATCTGCCAATAAAGGCACTCTATGCGCAAATGATACATGTAAAGGCAATTGACTTGTGGCCTGATGTCTCGACGTAGTTCGGTATCATCGCGCAAGGCCGATCTTTCTCGATGCGTCTCTGAAGCAGAATGCCTGGTCTGAAATACGAGACCACCTGCATGGGCCGTGGAGTCAATAGTCAAGAAACTGCCAGTAGGAACTCATCGGAAAACTCAATGTTTATGCAAAAGCGTGTTGATGCAAGGAAAGGAGCAAGCCAAAGCTGATTCGAAACATTTTCGAAGATCGCCGGCACTTGTAGCGGTGGTAATCGCGGGGTTCTCGAACCCGTTTATTATTCCCCGTCACATCCATGCGTAGAGCCGCACGAATGACTTTTAACCCCCGACCGCCCAACATGGCTCAACACGGCATCGGGGCAAATGCATCCGATGGAGATGCAACCCTACATATGTACGGAATACGGAGTAGAGTATTCCAAACGTTCTGGGGAAGGCGATCTACACCAGATGCTTGATGAGGAAAGGCTAAGAAGAGCAGGAGATCTATCACGAGTTGACCTGCGATGAGTGCCTATCTAGGGGCACAGCAGTTGAAAGGGCAACTGTTTGCCTTTATGAGGATTGCTGTGCGAGGATGTCATGTGGCTAAAGTCACGTTTGTCGGCTTTTCCTTCCTCTTTTTTCCTATTGCCTTTTTACCTAATCCTCCTCCGTACTGTGGGGACTCTCAAACAGCTCCTACCTTTTATTACAGGGCACTTTCCTGGCTCTCACTTATCCTGGTGACTTTATAAATATCGGAAAAGGGCGGGCTGGTCAAACTGGGAAAGCACTTGTCGGTTCAGAAGGCAGGAGAGTGGGTGGCGCTTTGCGGCTAGGTATAAAATCGGCAACCACACACCCCCTGCACTTACTTTAAAGTGATGCAATACAATTCCGTAAAATCAAGGGGAAAATACGGTACCTTTATAACAACCGTACCTGCGCTTCTGCCTACCTCGTTTCCATCTAATACATGGAATGCTACGCCGCAGCATCATTCAACAAACCTCCCGAAACGCGATTTCACTTGCGACCCTGGTGCCGGGTAACGGTGATTGATGCACTATCACTATTTTGATCAACGTATTCTTCGCTCGGAGACCCTCTACGGAGTACGGAGTATACGGAATACAAGGCAATATTTCTAACCGGTCACTAAAAGCGTCAACAATTCGGCTGAGCCTTGAAGCATGGGTATTTATCTAACGGCACGGCATCGCGTCGCTGCCTTTGATTTCTAAAATGTACGGAAACTATAGAGGAGATAGCAAAGGCATTGACTCAATCAACAATCTTGAGAATCAGGCGCCGATCGGCATCTTCCGACCGTACCGATAACATCTCATCCCCGCAGCCTTAATATATGGATATTTCGCTGTCGAATGGCTCTGCTCTCTTGGTTGTACATTATAGCATTATGCCATTGTTGGGTTTCTTTTTTCTTCTTCAACTTTGTGCAATTATTCCTTATTTAGGCGTGATTCGACGACTAATGTACAAATTCTGCAGCCGCATTCATGTGCCTTGCCGTTATATTGAGCGCCATTATCGATCTCAAGGTCCGGCGACACCGAACCGGATCTCCAGCATAAAATGCAACGCCGACTGCGAAACAACCATCGGTGCATGACTAGTCACTAGTCTTGCGTACATGACACGAAAGAGTCGGGTTGTTTGCTCACGTTTGCGATACTGTTGGGACGTGTTGAACCCCGCAAAGGACATGTACGTCTCGGTTGCCTCCTGATTGCCTCTCGGTTGCCCCCTTGGCGGTAAACAAACAAAGTCGGTATACCAAACACCAAACTCCATGCGCCCCCGCACTACGTTTGTTGTCATGCATCGCCTCGCATGAGCGTGATTTCAAGCTTCACTTAGCGAGCGACGGCGCTAAAAGGAAGGACAAGAAAAAAACCAATTTCCTGGTCAGCCTCACCTTTGGGATACCGAAACAGGCTAAGCGTGTACGAATAATGGATCTGGCAGCAGCCTCATTACTCGTTTTGGGCATGTCTTGGGCGATTCTGCACGCCTGGCAGAGTGCAAATGCCAGGTCCCGTCCTAGTTCCACCCAATAGGCTTGCATCAATGAGTACTTTTTTTCTGTTCTGGATCGACTCAGAATCAAGGGCATTGGTCGGAGAGGGCTGACGAGATTTCAGGGACCATCCTTGGACGAGGTTGATGTGTTGGGCACGCATTTGCCCAATGATAAAATTGCCTTGGGCTCTGTGTCCCCGTATCGGGCACCATGTCGCCCGCCTTTGCTAGCTTGTTGCTCTGGAATGTTCAGCCTTAGGGGGGGAGACAGCTTATAACGCGATGCCTCGCCAAGGTTGTTTTCTTCATCCCTTGCTGATTTCTTCCTACATCTCCTGTTGATTCTGGTCTCACACAACGTCTTCCAACAAAACCACACGATTTCAATCGTCGACCGAACAATGAAGCTGGCTCTCAAGCTTGATTCGAATCGCGGACAACCGTATTGTCCCCAAGACGTCGTCCGTGGTGTCCTATCCATCCGCGGGGCAGAGTTCCAAAGAGCCCCGCGAATTATTGTGCAGTTGATAGGTACGCAGCAGAACTGATACCACCGCCAAAAATATGTAGAATTATGCTGACGTTTTGCAGGCCAGGTAGTCCTGACCGTCACAGCCCAAGTCAACGGGCCAAATCCTGGCGTCGTCACAAACCAGGTGTGTAACAAATTTTGGCTTGGAAGCATCGAGCAACGTCTGACATTGTGGCATAGCTGTTCAACGTGCAAAAAGACAACGTCCCCTCTAAGTTGATCTTGACCAGGGACGAAAAGGGTCAAGCGGTGTACACGTGCCCGGTAGAGCTGGAGCTTCCGTCCCATTCGACCAGCCGAAACGGGTGCGATGACTGCCAGCTTCCGTCGTCCATGCGGGCATCCGGTCCAGGCTTCACCGTGCAGACCGAGTACGCCATCAACGTCACGGTCGAACGCGGTGTCCTCGGCAAGCTGACCAAGTCCACCACGATTCGCCGCGAGTTTCCCTTTGTCTGTAATATCCTCAGTGTCCCTGAGCCGGCGTCATCTCCACTCTTAGCGCTATGCTTAGGAAGCGGTCAGCAGCTACGATCGGCCGACGTCGTGCGCTTGGATGACCACAAGACGCAGCCCCCGCCATTCACCGAGGTGGCGTCGGAGACGGAGCCCTTCATCCAGGTCCAGGCTCTGGTCCCTCAACCGGCAGTCTTTATACGTGGACAGAACGCGTCGGTCGGGCTCGGGATATATACGCCTCCTCAGCTGCTCAAGGCCGGCAAGGTCTTTTTGCGGAGCGTCTCCCTCACGTTGATGCAGACGACGACGGCCAGGACGGGGGCCCTGCCGAGGGTCGCGACCGAACCTCTCCACACCTGTAGCATGATGGGCACCGTGCAAATCACCAAGCCTAGACTGGAGCTCGGATCTGAGATTTGGGGCAACTTTTTCGTGCACGATGCGGTGCCGACGTGCAAGTCTTGCCAGCTGCAAATCCAGCACACGGTTGAGGTCGAGGTTGGGATATCGCGTGGACTCGGCAAAGACATACAGGTAAGTTTTTTTCTTCTTCCTCTCATGATGGCCATGGCCCCTGATTACTAACTTGGTTGCAGTTTGTCAAGGCAAGCTTGGAAGTTGCCGTCATGGACCCGCCTCCGCAATACCCGGCTCGGACAAGCAGCCAGCGAGTGAGCTGATGGTGCTATGCATTACTGTATTGATATGTGACGATGATGACGAGACTTGTGCTAGATTATTTACTATATACCCCCTGATAGAGCCTTAGATTTACAAAGTTATAGCGAAAAAAGTTCTTTTTGTTTTAGTACTTACTACTAGTTGGCCACTTGCATGTGTCGTGTAGTGCTGTGGTAAACAGGTAAATGAAGGGTCAACACAGAAAAAAGGCATCATGAGCAAGGGTTTCTTTGGATCTGCATTGTCTAAAGATATGTCCAACGTAGAGTTTGCGGTCCGGGGTCGGGCATGCTCTCGATTCTCGTCAAATAGGATCAAGTCAAGACGAGACTTTGCGCAAACCGGGAATTTGCGCGGGTAGACTTGTCTCAGAAAATAGGGGCATCTGGCATAGCGCATGCTTGACGATGTTGCCCGTTGAGGTCCAGATGGTCATTTACTTCACGGGTACGGAGTACTGCAAGCTTCGGTTACTTACTTGTTGTGTTTCCCTTGTTGAGGTGTTTTATATGCACGGCGTAGGGCCGAATCGCTCCTTTGACTACGGAGTACTCCGTTGTCTTGAGGATGTTTCGCGAGGACTTTACTTTTCTGTGGAGGGTATGTAGATCATGGGGTTTGTGTGAGGGATCATAGTCATCAAGGACCGAGAGGCAGATCTGACCCGCTTAATGAAAGGAAACAAAAGCTTGGTATGGTGACGGTTCAAAAGTAGGATTGGGGAGGGGATGGACCTGGGACGCATCGAGTTGCGTACCCGACATCCGAGGGGGGGGGGGGGGGTGCCGCCGATTTCACCCTTACAGCCGGAGAAAAGCCCCGGGACCTATCGAGACGGAGGTGCTGTTAGGTACCGTCCGCGCCGGGCCCTATTCGGAGGTGAGAATTTAGAGTCGAGGGTTTTTGGACCGTGCTACATGCAAGTCTCGATGAAGAGAAGAGCCGCAGCTGAATAGCAAAGGAGACGATCAACCAAGTTATTATCTAGTAGGGGTTCAGCATGGATCGAGAAATTTAGCACCAAGAGTTTGGTGCCCCGTAATGTATGTATGTACGGAGTACTATACATGCATTACATAGTAGTAGTCCGGTACCCCCGTATGGTAAGGCTTTCCGGAATAGGGATCCCACGATCGGGCGGACCGTGCGCCGGATAGCCGCGGGGAGAAGGTACATGGTACTCCGTAGCTGGGACTTGACAAGACCGGGTCCTGCATCCCACGATGCTGGGAAATGGCCCGAAGGCGCCATCGGGGGCTGATCAAGCGATGCTACCATGATGATTCTATTACGGGGGCAAAGGACGATTAAAGAGATGCAAGATGCTGAGATCATGTTGGAGCGGATTTTGTTTGCGCGGGAGAAGATGATGGGGGTTTCTTTTTTGGATACTTGGGATAGGGGATACCATAGGGGATAGCGGCTGGAGGAAAAAGGCCGATGGTGCTACTCCGCATGTTGCATGTTACATGCGCTATTCGACGGCTCGATCCTTTTGCTCACCAGTACTCCGTAAATGCTCTTCACACGGCGTTTGCAGGAATGGGATAGTTTGATGGTGTAGAAGATTTATTATTCAGAATCATATATATATATATATATATATATATACATAGCACTCTCGGTCATCCCAAACACTTCTTCTCGTTGAACAGGCTACTCAAAAGTTTTCCCTAGACTAGAAGTTCATCAACATACCACAATGAAGAACCCATCCATCCTCACGGCCGCCGGCCTCGTTCTCGGCGCCACCACCCCCTCCGCCGCAGCCGCAGCCCCGGCCAGCGTCATCGGCGGCTTCCAGGCCACGTTCCTCGGCACCCAAACCGCCTCCAACAGCTGCAGCCACCGCGACCTCGGCTTCGCGGGCCAGCTCGGCGGCCAATGGTACGCCGTGTACGGCGACGCGCTGTGGTGCGACGCCGGCGTGACGGATCCGGACCAGGACCCCGCCGGCTTCCACGGCATGGCGCGCAACGGCATATCGCGCCTCAACTTCCAGAACCCGCTGTCGGTGGAGGATCTGCTGCTGAACGGGGATACGCCCGTGGCGCACCCGGGGCAGTTCATCCGGCCGGACGAGGAGTTCGGGGAGACGGCGCTGTACCCGTTCGGCGTGAGCGCCATCTGTGAGACGGATGGGGCTGCCAAGGCGGGTGCCATTTATATCCTGGTTGTAAGTCTGATCCATCGTACCCTCCTAATATATGTGTACCTCGCGTGTGCGTGTAGAAGGTTATCGGCTAACAAAAAAAACAGTCTTCCGAAGATCAGACGTTTGGTGCCGGCGTCGCAAAAGTCGAGCTGCAAGACGGCATCCCGACCATAACGCAACGCTTCGGCGACAACGGGTGGTGGTGGGACGGCCAGCTGACTCCTCGCTACGGCGACGTGACCGCCTACCGCGACGTAAACTCTGAGTACATCTACCTCCTCGGCGGGTCGCCGGGCGAGGCCACCGACAGCTCGTTCAACAACATCTACCAGGCGCGGGTACCGGCCGCCCAGGCGTTTGACCTGCAGGCCTACGAGTACTGGTGGGGTGCCGAGGACGGGTGGAAGGGGGATGTGCTGACGCGCTTCGACGACTCGACCGCCATCCTCTACAGCGTCGGGCAGGGGCAGATTGCGTACAACGCCTATCTGAAGAGCTACGTCTTTGTTCATCTCAGTCAGTTTTACCTTTCCCTCCCCATACTAATCAATCCACGAAATGACGGGGATGACGACGATGTGGAAGATGCAGAAGAAGAAGAAGCTTGTATACTAACTTGATTCACGCAGACCCCGGAGGCGTCGACGTCTACCTGAAGACGGCGCCCAGCCCCGAGGGCCCGTGGTCAGAGGGTGTCAAGGTGTTTACCGACGAGATAATCGACAACGGGCTGTGCTACGCCGGCGTCGCGCATCCGTACCTCGACGAGAGCGGGCAGACGCTGACGGTGTCGTGGACCAACAACAACCATCACCGGGTTCTCAAGGTCGAGTTTGAATGAGGGATTCGCCGCTTGGGGAGATGAACGGATCAGTACTATGAGTGCGTGCACGGCATGGATAGCCACTGGCAGTAGGATGCATGTAAAAAATGGAGGTTTTGCGAATACAGGTAATAGGAGCTACAGCGCAGCTACAAGTTTTTGATCTTCTCTTTCTACGACATTTCGGTACAAGTGACTTCGTAACCGAGATTCTTGCCTTGTAGACCGTAGCTCTCACTTCGAGGAAAGACGAGGAGGCAACAAGAGGCAAGAGACACCAGGGTCGCCCATACGCGACTCATAGGCGTAGATGTCATGGCAGGTGCCTCTGGATACCTAAGTCCCTGCCCAAAACATGATGAATGAATAAAACGGCAGTTGCGAGAGCCAAGGAAGGAACAGTTGCAGAGCATGGCAAGAGCTACAGGAGTTGCAGCAGCCCTCGCAGCAGCACTCATGTTAGTCAGCCTTTAGAAGAGTACGTACTAATGCAGGCAGCTTTGCGAATCATCCATTCGACTGCCACAATGTAGATACGTTGGCATGGGACTTTTAAGTTCCCCCCATCGTAGTGTCACATTCAGTTACATATTTTAACGGAGAATAGAAACGAGCAAACTATCAACAAGTCATTACTTTGTACTGAAAAGCTATATTTCAAAATATGATACAATGCCCCTTGCGCGCAACTATTTCCCAGCGCTATCCTCCCCCTGCAGCTCGGGCTTCTCGTATCCTTCATCCACCGTCACCGGCGCACCGGCACCCTCAACGCCTTCGACCACGCCGCTGACCAGCGCATCCTCGTTCAGGCGCGGCCCCTCGTAGTTCTTGCGCCCGTCGAATATCCACTGCACGACGGCAATGATCAAGATAACGCCAAACGCCACGATGCAGTAGTTCATGTGCGTCGCGTCCGTCGGGTTCTCGGGTGGGAAGACGAAGAGCACCGTCGTCAGAACCGTCCACAGGATGCCGACCATGTTGAGGATCCAGCCCAGCGGGCCTTTGAGCTTGAACGCGCGGTCCTCGGGGAGCATGCGCCGGCCACGGAGACAGTTGATGAGGGGCGGGATGGCGTAGGTCACGCCCAGGGCCACAACCGACGCCGAGACGATGGCGCTGAAGGCACTCTCAGAGCCGAGGAAGACGCAGCCGAAGACTATAACCCAGCCAGCCGTCCAAATGAGGGCGTTGAGGGGCACGTCGAGCGTGGGGTGCACCTTGGCGAAAACGCGACTGAAGGGAAGACCGCGGTCACGCGCAAAAGCGTAGCTCATGCGGCTGCTTGTCGTCATGAGCGTCGTCGAGGTGAAGAGCATGCACACAGCGGGGAAGATGAGTAGGCAGACAGCACCGGCCTTGTTGCCCGTGGCCTGATACAGGATGGTGAGCAGCGGGCCGACGGGGTCGTTGTTGACGGCGTCGATGTTGTTCAGGGAGAAGAGGAGAGCGCTGAGGAAGACGAAACCGGTGAACATGCCGATGCAGATGCAGTAGAGCATGATCTTGGGGCCCTCGACCGTCGGGTTCGGAATCTCCTCAATCATGTGGATGGTGCCGTCGAAGCCCGTCAGCGCAAAGGCTCCCTGCAGCAACCCCAACATCCAAGCGAAGCCGTCGGGCCACCCGACGTCGTTGATGAAGCCGCCGTAGACGAAGCTGCCCGGCTGGAAATTTGGGGAGGCGCACGCCAGCACGGTGATGGTGATGACAACGAAGCCCGTCAGCGACCAGATGAAGGCCCCCTTGGTGAAGTACGGCAGCAGTCTGTTGGTGAAGGCGTTGATGAGGAAGGCGGCCAGGGTGTAGGCGATGTAGATGAGGAACTGCTGCCACGCCTGGGCCTCGAAATCGGGGTGCGTGAGCGTGATAATCTCGACGACGAGCGTGCTGCCCAGCAGGCCGCCCGTGGCCGTCAGGGCCACCCAGGCCCCGACGTTGATCCATCCCGTGGCGAAGCTCATGGCGCGCCGCGTTGACGGCCAGCTGATGATGGCGACCCAGTGGTACTGCCCTCCCGCCGTCGGGTACGATGACAGGAACTCGGCCAGGGACGCCGCGAGGCAGAGGTTGCACAGACCCGCGAGGATGAGGCCCCAGATGACGGCGCTGGGACCTCCGGACGGCAACGCCAGGTTGAGAGACGTGGAGAGCGCCGTCCAGCTGTTGAGGATGGCAAAGGCGAGGCCAAGCATGGAGAGCATGGAGAAGTTGCGGTGCAGCTCCTGCTTCACGCCGAGCTTTTCGAGCGCCGCGCTATCTTGCACGGCGCTCGCCCGGCGTAAGTCTGCTTCCATGATGATAGACTACTGCAACGGAAGAGTATATCTGTAAGTGAGAAATTCGCGCTCACATCTGACGGGAGAGATGGGAGGAATAAAGCTCGGGGAAAACAGTAGGGCCAGGAACCAGTCTTAAAGGATGTCGCGTCCCTTCCTTCTAGAATAACTTTCTCCGACCTTCATCTTCCCCCACAGATTGTTGGGGTAAGCTCATCGTCATTGGGGATACTGTTACCGTGGGTTTTCTCCAGCATTGGGGCAACCTGGGGAGCAGACAGAATAACCCGATTGTGGTGCGTGCAAGTCCGTACCAAGCTATAGTTGCTTAATACTGTCACCCTCGCGCGGGCTCCTCTTCTTCTTCCCCTGATAACGAAGACACGCGCAACGGCTACTCCGTATTTTGGCACGCAGAAATATGTGGAGGGATATGGATCCTATTACCCAATTCCCAATTCCCTATCAGAAAAAGGGCGCGGCTCGTGGGCCTACTTTATCAGAAGGTAATATGCCGGACGCCCTAGCAGACGATAGATGCTGCCGTGATAGCCGTCAAGGCACCCAGCCTGGTGGGCAGACAGAAAGGATTTGGACACTGGTATACGGCTGGGCACGCCAAAATTGTACTATTGATTTGTGTCCTCGATACTGACCTAGTAGTGTTCCCACTCCGGCCCGGGCTAAGTAAGCCGACACGAGGGGACGGCAGCATAGTGACATAAATCTGCGACTATTATTTTGTGTCAGTGGCAGTACAAAGCTGTCGACGAATTTTTGGCTTCCCAGCACAGACGTTACCCCAATTCTTGTTTGCCACCCGGTCTGCAAGCATTCCAACCCGGCAAACGAAGCCGGTGTGGGATCTCTCTTAAGATTTTTTGCGCTCCTCGTTACGAGTCAGCTTATCGAGAGCTACCCTGCAAATCTATTCAATCCGAGGAAACCAAGATGTGTGAAACGTGCTGGGTCCCGGAATTGATAGGTATAATCGTCGGCGAGATGATTAATGATGGATATCGTGATATTTCGGGTTTTCATTCTTCGTGTGTCAAAGATTGGGGTAGATAAGCACGTTACTGTAGTTCTATGGTAATGCTGCTTATGAGAACGGTCCAGAGGGCATCCGGTGACTATAATGCGAAAGACGAGAATGACTACGAGACGTGGATTTGATTTCTTCGTTTAATTGTTCTTGCTGGTAACATGAGATCTGCTGAAAGTACGGCTCATAGGTGTTTCGAATTACTGTGCCTTACTTGCAGCCGCTCTAGTCTCGCTATACACTGTAACTATATGGGCTTGCATCGTATGAATATGCCACTCACTCACGGTTAAGACTACTGTAATGAGTGAGCACGCGAGGCATGGTCTATGCGAGATGGCCATCTAGAAACATTTTTTGAGGGAATATATGTGGGTTTATAGACAGACCTATTTCCAGGTAGAGTTCCTTGAAGCCGGCAAGCTTTCGGCCGAGACCTGTCGAAACAATGTCTCTTTTCCCGCGAGGAGAAATGGGATGGCGTGGGACATGACCGATTGCGTGTAGCTGCTAATGCGGCGGGTTCGGATAGATAGGTTGATCTTGTTGGTTTTTTTTTGGGAGCGTCTTTGTGTATATGGGTGGGCTTTGTTATCGGTAGGTTGGAGGGGATGTAAATGAGGGTGATGGGATGGCACTTGCCTGCCTAGTTTTTGCCTGTGGTGAGGGTTTGCCATATTCGGCGCTTTTGGGATTCGATCTAGATGGGAAATTTGGAGGATGTTGTAGTAGGCTGTTGGAAGGGTCTGCGGTTCATATGTGTATCTGTATACTCGTTCTGCCATGACCGTTCTCTGCGTCCTTGGAGTCGTCTCTTTCGTTATCAACGAGGGCGAGACTACCATTGATGCCCTACTGATGTGTTGGAGATGACTCACTTCATGGCAACAAGATGAGAACACACCTTGTCGAAGAGATTTCCCCAATGCAAAGCACGTACAGATGTTATGCCCTTTGCAGCGTCGTGATTCCCCGGCAACTAGGCGGGATAGTAGCAGGTATGTGACGTCGTGAGCGAGCGGAGAAGCCTGGTGTTTGGAATAGCCACTTCCGCCGGGGACGGAGACGACCGGGGCGATGGTGCTTGACCTGTCGAGTAAATCTTTTGCTACGTCTGGGTAAATATCTTTTCTTGGCTGGGGTAGAGGAGGATGCTGGGGCTTGACGGCTTCTAGTGCTTGTCCTATGCGTAGATGGGACCTAGACCACAGAGCCCGATTCTTTTTCTCTCCCGTTCCATTTAATCATGGGACGTAATTCAGATGGACACATGATAGTCAAGATATCTTTGGAAAAGATGGGGGGAAAGCATTGGTAATGGGCTTGTAAGTGGTGCTGCCTGGTCCCCTGCTCCTACGATGCGAGGGTTCCTGCATGATGCACGACAGATGACCGCATCATAAAGATGCGGAAGATTCGGAGTTTTCTTATTTCTTCGTTGCTTCAAGTCACTGGCTTTATAGGCTTTGGTGCCTCCGACTGGTTGATGGTAATGTGCTGTATCATATTTCTTCTACCAGCATCGTTCGCATCGCTTCTAGGGGTACTACTAGAAGACTCATAGGGAAATGTATACATGTATAACCAGTTCGATTAGAAGTACGTATTTTATTTAGAACGCGTAAAGATGATGGACGTTGGATTATAGGGAAGACTGTGACCCGTTTCTGCGCAAAGAGCTGAGTGCTACTTTGAAACCGGAGAACAAATGTATAGCAAGGACCCTTTTTGAAAGAATAATAAATAGATATATATTATAGTCTTGGTAAATAAACGGCTAGCACAGGCGCGAAAGTGATTTCCTTTCGTGTGTGATTAACTCGCCGATTGAAACTTGTACACGAAGCTTCGCGAAGCCTAACGATGACAAGGCACATGAATGAAGCCCGCAAACGTCAAGGCAAAACATCTAGTCATCGTCACCTCGTCTTCCCTGATTTACGCCTATACTAGTAGTCGCCTATGATGTAATTGACCTTGCTGCAAGCCCTCTTGATATATCATAAAAAGGCAATCTGGGATGTGTAATGCTTATGCATGGCGTGATTGCGCGGATACTATATCCCAGCTGAGGCCCGTCCTGACACGTTTTTTGTGAGATTTGGGTGCACTGGAAACGAAGCCACGATACTATATGCTAACGAATATTCATGTCGCAGAAAGGGCCTTGGATGGGGGCGCGGGGGAAGCAAGAGGGGTGATGCATATCGTACGATGCTTATCTGGTGTGCTAGCATGGTGTGGCACACCTTGTGCTTCGATTCACGGTTTGGGAGTATTGTCCGACTTGGGATATGTTGGGAGCGTTTGGCGGGTTGGTCATAGTACGGAATATGCTGCGAAGACCTCAGAAGACGTAGTAAGAGTCCCGCCTCTAGAACCGTGGAAGTATTTGCAGGCTTTTGTAGCATGGCATGTGCCGACCGCTCTTCGCTTAAACACAACCCATAACCTGAGGTCCAAGTCGCCGCATGACGGCGTAATTCCACATAGTTGAATACATCCATCGCAAAGGGCAGGCATATCTTGCCATCAGGCACCACTGCCCACGCCAGCGAGGACCAAGTACCAAAAGCATCTCTCAGTGAGAATATACAAAAAGTCCCCGGATGCAATGGCGGTAGTAAGAGAGGGCTCTTCGCTCCTTTTCAGCACCCGCTCCCTCCCACGACGCTCTTTGCGTCTTGCGAGAGGAAATAAAGGAAGGGCATGTTGATGAAACATGACTTATTGGTGGACGGCTCTAGACCCTCGGTGAATAATGAATAAGGGCGTTTCTTTGGATGGAGCCGGTAGGCGTGCCACTATTGCGTGTCTTATGGGGGCGGAGCTGTTCACCTTGGGACATGGCATGTTTTCTCGCCCTCGACGTTTGTCGGAAGATTGAGGTCTGGTAAAGTCACGTCTCCACCCCTCGAAATATACCCGTCACTCCCCAAAAACATGCAATGATTCCCGATACCAAACTTGGGAAGTACAACTACATTACGCGTCTTCTTCCAGGGCGCTCAGAATATTTGGATATATGCGTAAGCATTGGCACGTTGGAAAGAAGAGAAAAATACCTGCCTGCCTAGATTACTGTGTAACTAGAAATTCATCAGCCTCGGACGCGTATATATACACCTGTGGTACAGAGTGTCCTCTTTAATGTATGATACATGTAATAACAGTGCACAATGCACATAGAGGGAGCAGGATGGTCCTACTTTTCAAAGCAAAGAGTGGAAACCATGGGAGAATCCACAAACTTTCATCTCAAGGGTCATTCGGCACCACTAGTGAAGCATTCCGTACTGTAGATGCCCGACATGCAATCAGCCTCACTAACTTACCTTACCTGGACCTTGGCTTCGCTGGTAATCCCTCGACATGCGGGCTCTGGGCTCGCAAAAGGTCAGTCTAGTCGATGGATCGTTTGTGCCCATGGGCGTTTGTTATGTTATACTCGGCACCAGGTAGAGTGTGTACTAGCGGTAGAAGTAGTAGTAGTAGTAGTAGTAATAGCATCCAGGCAGTGATTCCAGTGAAGGATGTTTTGTCCCGGAAGTATCCGTCGAGAATGGGTTCTCGAACCTCTAGAGCCGAGCAGCCGATCAGGACCCCCCGTCTGCCCGGCCATCCTACAGATCCGTGCCAGATCTGCCCTTGCACCCGGGGGGGGGGGGGGGGGGGGGGGGCTCCTTGAGCGCGGTACCCCGCCAGCTAGTGTACTCCGTAAAAACGCGGTCGTCGTAACACGAACAGTCCTATTCTTGGGCGCTGGTATGAGAAGGGGTTTTCCAATTCGTGTAACTATTATCAAAGGGACCGAGTTTACATTTGACACGACGCCCTCGTAGGTATTTTAGTAAGAACTATTGATTTTCCCACAAAAAAACATGATTCAAAGCCTAGGAATACGGGTGCTCAAGATGGCCCGGTGATTGATGCCCTACAACAACGAAAAACCCAGCTTCGACATGATGTGTACCGCTGTGATAGGAGCGGACGAAGATGGGCCATCCTCCCGTCCCCTCCCATCTCAACGTGGGCCGACCTTTTAGTGTGAACAGGGGAAGGGCAGGGGGAGAGGGAGCCCGCATTATTAGCGGGAAGCGTTGCACGATTTTTCTTTTTGCACCCGTTAGACTATGCTGTTGTAAGCCAGCCAAGCCTTGAGCTGAAAAAGAAGAAGAAAAAAAAGACAAAAGTCTGATGGACCCTCCCTAACTTCATCGATGACAGCGGGATCGGACGATGCGCGCGCGTGGAAACTATCGGTGATCCTTTTTCTTTTCTTTTCCCTTTTCGTTCTTTTTCGGTTTTCAGCTAGGCGGGGCTCTGTGGTGCTAGGGAAGTATACAGCATACAGTGTGCATGTGTATGCGTATGTGTGCTGCTAGGCTTTTGTTTACTATGGTGAATTTCGCGTGGCATTCCGCATTGGAGAGTGAAAAAAAAATTGGGGTTTGGATAATGCCGAGAGGAAACAAGAGGTTTTGCGTAAACAGGTTCATCGCACATGTGCACAAATCCGATCAGTCGTAAATGTGCCTTTTACATGGGTGCATATGAACCAGAAAACCATTCCTCCCCCTTGAACACCCCCCTCCCCCCTATTTAGCGTAGCGGAAAGAGGGAAGAAGAAAAAGAAGAAGAAGAAGAAGAAGAAGAAAAGAAAATAGTCGGGACGGAATTATGGGATATGCTGAAACCGTGGCGTACGCGCGCGAATGTCTCGGACATTTGCTTTTGTCGAATGGTACTATGTAGCACTCGTCAGCCATACGCCCGTATACTCCGTATGGTTGACGAGTCATCCATTATACTTTTCAGTGTAAACAAAAATGGGCTGCTTTGCATTTTTTTTTTTACGGTCTTTCACCGCGGTATGGCACTATGGTTAGGCACAGATTGAATCGTACCCCCCCCCTTGCTAGATTCAACGGCGAGTTTTCCTCGACCACTCGAAGCCTCGAGAAATAAAATACATGGCTCATTGGGCACCTACGTACGTAGGAAGAAATAATGTCCTCCCCATGTCCAGACCGGTCAGCCGACGACAAGCGCACTTTATGGTTCGAGTCCCATCGTCCGAGGAGAAGATTTCGCGATCTTGGAATCAGGCCCAGGCTTCGGGCCTCTGTGCTTAGCGCCTGCGGGCCGAGGCGGACGACAGTACCTAGCACCTCCGTAGTACTGCGTAGTATCCGTGGTAGTAGTAGTAGTAGGCATTGCCTAAGCTTGGCTACTACTAAGCTTGGCGCCTGTGAGGTGGTACTCATGCGATATGTATCGCACGGGATACTACGCCGCCGCAAACGTTTTTACCGTTTCGTTTTTGTCTGTCCCCATAGAAGGCTGTGCTACTGTGTGGTGGCTGTCCCCAAGTGCCGGTTCACAAAACTATTGCTTTCCTTATTATCGTTTGTGCCCTCGGAGTAAGCACGGCGAGGAGGACAACACATCCACCATCGGCACTCTTCTATCCGCGCAGCAAATAATGTTCCAATATTTGCCTCTTTTTTTTTTGTGCACGTTTTCGATGAGGCGGACGAAACGGTCCGGGACTATCACCTTGCTCGACCAAAAGTAGATCCGGGGTTTTTTGTGCTGAGCTCGATCCGAGCTTTTTCTCGATCCAACAGGGTATAGTTCGTTTCCCCTCTCTTTCCCCCCGATCCCATCGCATAGCAATCTATTTTCCATCGAGTAGGGGTGGTTAGGGTGGTAGGGTAGTTAGTACTCCGTTACATGCTATTATATGGTACGTTGATAGCGTCCCGCCACATATTGGTCTAGGTGCGAGGTTTGTTCGGTAAAATCGGCAAAGCTTGTCATTTCATCTTTTTTTTTTCTTTTTTCAGCTGTATAAGTTAGTGGTAGTGATAGTTCGTGGCACATATAGCATGACGTCCGCGATTCATACCCATTACTCCGCGCGCGTGTGTGTGCAGGACCAGGGTAGCAGGATTGGCGGTGGTTTGGTCCGGACATGTTCTTTTTAAAAATTGACACTGCTGTTTTGGTGTGTGACTTGTCCTACGAAAAAAAAAAAGGTTCGTTTTTTTCTTCCGTGTCCACTCTACGTATGGATTACAGAACGGAGGATTTATTGTCAGGGGAGGGTTTGTTGATTGGTCGTGGGCTAGGTATTCTGGCTAATAATGACGGAGATTGGCGTGTGTCACTGTGTGCGTACGGCGTATGGTGTGTGGCTCGTAATATGCGTTATGTGATGCATACCCTTTTTTTTTATCCATCTGTTTTTTTCTTCTTGTAATATTCCGGTAGCCAAGGATTCCGTATGGATAATGTAGATGCAATGCAGCGTCTTTCAGCCGCTTTTTGGTACCCCTTGTTTAGTGTGCGTTGGTGATCCCTTTTTTTCTTTTTCTTTCCCTGCTTTCTTCCTCGTTCGAGTTCGTTCCCTCTATGCAAAATACCGTACCCAGTTTCGCCTTTTTCAGCCGCCTTGCATGCGTCCAATCCATCCGTGGCCGGACCCTGGGCCCTGCAGTAGTAGTAGCAGGCCCTTCTTCTCCTATCGTAGAGAGGGGAGAGAAAGCACAGCACAGCAGCACAGCATACCCGGTTCGGTTCCATTTTTTTTCTTAAAAAAGATGGAAGAGAAAAAAGAAATCTCACACCAAAAACAGGGTCAACTGTTTGTCTTGGGACCACGGCGCGTGTTTTTATTTTGGTTGCGTACCTGCACTAAGCCTATACACGCCGAATGCGAGCTAGACATAATATTGGATCATTGTCTTTTTTCCCTTGTCTTGCAATCCGCATGTTCCTTGCCTTTTCTTTTCTTTCTTTTTCTGGGTACTCACTTTCATCTCGTATTCCTCTTGGCAACATACTAGACCACCCTCTAGCGGATGCAGGGCAGGGCAGGGGGGGGGGGGGGTGTGTGTGTGTGTGTGTGTGTGGAAGCTAGAAATGTTTGATCCAGAACACACACTCTCTCTCTTGACGAGCATGTAGGTACGCCTGGCATGGTACATACAGCCCCAGGCCTGGGTAAAGGATGGGGAATGGAGGATCCGCTTCTTGCCAGTCTTGAAGTCGAGTCGCGGCCCTGCATATACATACTATGTGCCTACATAATATTTAAGCCCGGGCTCCCTCACTCCCCTCTTGCTTCATCCCCTTCCCCCCTTCAATGAAATTCGTGAACGCCTGTAGACGACAAGTGTGAACATGCGTCTCATTGCCGGTCTGGAGCTCTGCCTCCTCCTGCCCTTTGCGGGCCAGGTTCTCGCCAGCCCGGGTCCCTCGGGTCCCGCGGGCCTGCCTCACTCCCTGAGCCGTCCCTCGAGGCGAGCCGTCGCCGCCGACGACAATGGTAACCGTAAGGGTTCGGATGGTGGCGCCTGCGGTACGAAGAATGAGGTCACCATCTCCGCGCCCAAGAGGAACATCTTCCAGACCCTCACGGACGAGGAGTACGTCGAGGCCACGGCGTTTCTGCACGCCCAGGAGGAGCTCAACCTGACTGCCGTTGTCGACTCCACTGCGTAAGTTCCCCCCTCACTTCTCGGCTCGCATTTATATCCCCAGGGACGGAGGATTGGAAGATGGAGAAGAAGGGCTTTTTACTGATCGGGTGCAGCTGGGACAACGTCATCGTCACCATGGACGTCCTCCAGCCCAACAAGACGGACGCCCTGGCCTACCTCGAGGAGGACGGGCCCGAGCCGCCGCGCTACGCCCGCGCCACGCTGCAGTTCAACTCCAAGGAGCAGCCCTACATCCAGGAGTACATGGTCGGGCCGCTGCCCATCGACAACAAGACGTCGCGCTACGAGGAGCTCAACTACATGTTCACCTCGGGCCGGGGCCGGACCAACGTGTACAACGCCGACGGCGGGGCCATTGCCCTGTTTAACCTGGATATCGGCACGAAGATTAAGGATATTACCAAGAGTCTGCTCAACGGCGTAAGCATGTCCATTTTCATTTTTCCTTGATGCTTTTCCTTCTTTGTATATGTACACACATACATACACACACATGCATATATATATATATGTGTAGAGTGAATATGTGACTGACTCTGCGTAGACGGCCACCGGCGACGACGACGACACCCTCCTCATCGCCGGCAGCGACCCCCTCATCCACCAGGGCGGCAGGGTCTACCAGTGGAACGAGTTCTACACGACCTCGACAGAGGGCTTCTTCGCCGAGACGGTGCTGCCCACGAGCCTGCAGTTCAAGGTGGACATCACCGGCCGCGACCCGTCCAAGTGGAAGGTGGTCGGGTGGTACTACGACGGCAACTATTGGCCCAACCTCGAGGCCTTCCGCCGCGGCGTCAAGTCGCTCAAGCGCAAGCCGGGCCCCGTGGTGGATGGCAAGTGGACGTCGACGGATCACGACGGGTCGGAGATGCCGAGGGATGCGCTGCATCCCCCCGTGGCTATTCAGCCTGACGGCCCGCGGTTCGCCATTGACAGGGAGGAAAACTATGTCGAGTGGAGTAAGTCTTTTCATGCCTCCCTCCCTCCCCTTTCACTATAAATCCTTGATAGCGTGTTGGGGTATTTGTGTGGCTGACGTTTCGCAGTGGACTTTACTTTCTACATCTCCAACCACCGCGAGACGGGCATGCAGCTGCACGACATCCGCTACCGCGGCGAGCGTCTCGTGTACGAGTTCGGGCTGCAGGAGGCCATGGCGCACTACGCGTCGCAGGACCCCCTCCACGCGAGCTCGGCGTACCTGGACACGTCGTACGGCATGGGGACGAGCCAGTGGAACCTGGTCGACGGCTTCGACTGCCCCTCGCACGCGACCTACCTCAACACCACCTTCTACATCAGCGAGACGACGCACGTGCACCCCAACAGCCTGTGCCTGTTCGAGCACGACACGGGGTACCCCATCCGGAGGCACCTGACGGCCAGCTACGTCTCCGCCGTCAAGGACATCGCCTTTGTCGTCCGCGCCGTGTCGACGGTCGGCAACTACGACTACCTCTTCGAGTACTCGTTCCACTACGACGGCGTCATCTCCGTCACGGCCAGGGCATCGGGGTACATCCAGGGCGCCTTCTGGTCCGGCGACGGCGACTACGGCTTCCACATTTACGACAACCTGTCCGGGTCCATGCACGACCACGTCATCAACTTTAAGCTGGATCTCGATATCAAGGGGACCAAGAACAGTCTTCTCAAGACGGAGTTTGTGCCCCAGACCAAGGTGTAAGTCCCAAGCCCCTTTTCTTCATATACGCATATATATATAGTGTGTATGTGTGATGCTAACTGAGCGTAGATACCCCTGGTCTGATGGTCTGCCCATCAACACCATGAAGATTGACCGGGAATACGTCGCCAGCGAGGACGACGCGAAAATCACCTGGGCCAAGAACGGCGCCGCCTCGTACGCCGTCGTCAACAAGGACAAGCTCAACGACCACGGCGAGGCCCCCGGCTACCGCATCTTCCCGAGTACGTCCCCTTATCCTCTTAAATATCCCCCTGAAGTACATGGCTAACATATACTTTAGACAGCGGAAGCACCGCCCACCTGACGGTGCAGTCGTCCAACGCGCTGGGCCAGTCGGCCAACTGGGCCAACCACAACCTCTACGCGCTGCAGCAGCACGACACGGAGCCCAAGAGCGCCTACGCCTTCAACAGTCACGACCCGCACAACCCGGCTGTCAACTTTGACGACTTCTTTGACGGCGAGAGCCTCGACCAGGAGGATATTGTCCTGTGCGTTTTCCTCCTTCTTCCCCCATCTTCTTTGTTATGCGTGTTTGCTAATAAGTCTCATGTAGCTACTTTAACCTCGGCATGCACCACATCCCCAACACGGCAGACCTCCCCAACACCATGACCACGACGGCCATGTCTTCCGTCGCCATCGCGCCCCAGAACTACTTCGCCGGCGACATCGCTAGCCGCACCGTCCAGGCCGTGCGCCTCTCCTTTGACGAGACGTCCACCATCACCGAGACCAAGCTCTTCGGCGCCAAGCAGCCCACGTGCCGCTTCGATCTCAAGGACGCCCAGCCTGATCTGAGTACTTTCGTGGGCGAGCTGCAGATTGAGAAGTTTCCGTGGAATCCTAGCGGTAGCTTGCAGACTAACCCTGGTGGTTAATTCCTCCAGGGACGCTGCCTGCTCGGGTAGCTTTTGCCGGGTTGCTGTGGTGGTGGTGGTAATGGATGGGATGCAAGTAGTGCGGAAGATGGGTATCCGGAGTATTTTAGGCCGAGGTGTGTCACTCGCTCTACTTGCGGTTTGCAGGAGGGTGAGGCAGCCCCCTCGGTTCAGGTTTAATTATGGAATACATGACCACTAATTCTCATTTGGCTGAATTATTTATCCTGTGCTTTGTACGTGACATCTGATTAGTTGATGTAGTCATACTTGAGCCCAACTAAAATAAGAGCCTGCTGTCTTTGTCTACCTGACGGCGACCTGTCAGCGTGCTCCGTTGTATTGTTTCTTTATTTGTACGTACTCCTGCACAGTCTTTGAGGATGTACATGGAGGGCTTGGTGGACATGTATCTCTACGTATTTACAATCACGCACATTGCTCTACGTAGATGGGTTTCTTCACCAAGCCCATGTTAATAAACGTTTAAATTCATAGACTATGTGATCCTCTCATATGCAGACAAGGACAGTTCATACTTTAATCGCGTGCAATCACATATCTCAATATAACCTTGTTTACCCCCACAGCGGCATGGGCGCAGGCTGCCCCCAATCAATGTTCTCGCTCGTGCACTCGACCCTGTCCCGCAACGTGCCAAAGACCTTGTCCCACAGCCGCGTCTGCTTGCCGTAGTTGCCACTGACCTTCCACCCCTTGCGGTGGTGCATGTCGTGGTCCTCGATAATCAGCTCCGCGCCGACCAGGCGCAGCAGCCAGGTCAGCGTGCTGGGCGGCGAGGCGACGACGCGCAGGCCGCTGTGGCCCGCCAGCTCGGCGAACATGACGTACTGCTGGCAGACCCACCACTCGTGGAAGCCCATGGGCAGGCCGAGCAGCCTCATGGTGAAGTACGTCAGCAGCGGGATGCCGGCGATGTCGAAGAACTCCTGCTCCGTGTCGGCGTAGAGGGTGAGCAGCGGGTTCGGGTGCTTGGTCAGGTGGTGCGTGCGGTGGTAGGACCAGAGGCTGCCGACCTCGTGCATGAGGCGGTGGTACCAGTAGAACCAGAAGTCGAGGATGATGCCGTACAGGCCGATCTCCAGCGGCAGCCAGAGCCAGCTCATGCCCGCCGGCGCCTGCGACGCCCGGTAGCTGAGGAAGACGGTGAAGACGGGGCGGAAGGTCGACGTCGAGAGGAGCGACCTCACCGTCTTGTACACGCCCACGTCGGGCACCTGGTCCCGCTCGTGCAGGTCGCCGTCCAGGAAGCCGACCTTGTGGCCCACGCGCCGCAGGGCCGCCAGCTCCCGGATGGCGATGAGCTTGAAGGACGCGCTGTAGAAGAGGAAGGCCTGGAAGGGCGTGAGGTTGCCGCCCGTCAGGTGGATGTACAGCTGCTGCAGGGCGACGGGCACGAACGAGTGCACCAGCACCCACCGGTGCATGTGCCACTGCGGCGTGTAGGGCACCTTGTCGGTTTTCGGGTGCACGGGGATGGCCTCGTCGAGGTTGGTCGGGTGCACGCCCAGGATCTCGAAGAAGTAGTGCCATACCGTCCAGGTGCTGCGCTCGCTGTCCTGCCGCCAGGTCGACTTCATCGAGTCTTTGGGGTTGGCCATGGGCGGTGGTTTTGCATTGTCGTCGTGGTTCTTGCTGGTGGTGTTGCTGGTGGTGGCGAGCCTCTGCACGGTGGCACCACCACTACTTTGCGTAGTCGTAATCGTTTGAGAGCCCATGTCTGTTACCATAACTCTCTCTCTCAGATAATATCCTCCATGAAAAAAACTTCGTTGTCAAAGGAAGGGAGTCCGAGAGCATCATATCTTTTCTAGAGAGGAGACATGTCACCCCGTATATAACCTTTTCCCCTTGCATCAAGACGCATGTGATGGCGCGCATTTCTTTTTTGACATGATTGACATCTAGCCATGAAGCCATGTCCTCCCCGCGTCCGAGCCTTGCGAGGGCTGCATGACAGATGCGCACTATACTATCCCGAGAATCGGGGAATAATCAACCATATAAGGGCTCCCTCACCCATCACTGGGGACGCTCGCAAGCTAAACATGAAGCAGATCTGGGTTGATTCCCTGTTTGGGTATGACCTTGCGACTGAACGGGTTCGCGGGGGAGACTAGAAGCTTAAGGGCTATAAACGTGGCGGGTGATTCATGGACAGAATAGTTGGGGAGTCTATTTGCTCGCGTCTATGGGGAGACATCTTCCACTTTTATGTCCAGTTCTTGGCGTGCTGCCCTTGTTGTCTTTTTGGACTAGTAGTAAGCTCTTCCCCCCCCCCCCCCACGTCAAAGACCCTCGCACCTTTCCCCTTGTCGTCTTCTTTTTTTCTACTTCTTCTTCGCTCTCGTACTTACATCCTATCTACTAACACCTAGGGCTAGTGGCGAAGGTAATTGCCATTTGACGCTGCTTACCCCCCCTCGACGTCACTGCCTTTTTGGATAATCCCTGCTCGCGAGGCATCCCGAGCGAATGGTTCGCGACGTCAACAGCGACAGGGTCCAAGGGGCTCCGTTGGTTGTGCGTGTGTGTGTGTGTGCTTTCTTCTTGCACTGATTACGCAAGCGAGCTCGGAAGCTTGACCACGTGTGTGCGATTCCCACGCCAATGGGACTCGCAGCTCGTAGTGTTGGTCACATGATGATGACTGCGCATGTTTATTCCTGTTGTATCTATTAAGACGGGCTTGGGCTATGGTTGTCAGATGCTTGTGTTTGACGTCCCCGCTCGCAGGTCGTCCCTCGGCTCAGGGACGTGGTGCATTCCCTCGACGCCTTGACCGTTTGTTGGGAGATGATGAGCTGCCATGTAGAGAGAATACGTAAGTTGTCCTTGATGCGGGAAAGATTGCAGGTTGTAGTACTATAGTTGGAAATGCGAGCAAAAAGTGATTCATGCGTTTGAACACTGCCCAGATGAATAAAAAAAGGACTTTCCAAGACTTGATAGCATGCACGTATTCCGAGTCAAGGTCGACATGCCTTCCAAATACGCAGTCCTAATCATATCTTGCCAACGTGCTTAACAGTATCGGAATTATAGGATACTTTAATTTCCTCGCCTACTTCCATCCTGTTAGTGCTGGTCATTCACGTGCTTGTTGTTCAATAACTGTGAAAGGACATTGCTTCCCGTAACAGACAAAGAGAGTACCAGGATATACACCCTACCATGATCATTGAAAATAGTTACCCGTAAGGTCTCCGATGGAATCGACCCAAACAAAATACAGGTGGCCGGCACATGTTGTTAAAAAAAAACCTCAGCCAGTAGTCGTACCAAAAACAGTCCTGACAACCAGAATCCCGCATTCTACGTGCGGCATAGGGCCGGTCGACCTGCCTAACACTGCCCTCGCATGCCTTGACCGTTTTTGTCCAGGAATTCGTGCACGGCATGTAGATGCCTGATGCACGCTTCGGGTGCTTGTGGGGGAGCTTCTTTCGTCTCGCAAGCTCATGGTATCCAATGGCATTTTGTCCCTATTATCAATCTTCCCCCTGCCCCTTGCCACTGCTGCTTGGTTGGCCGTAGGGGGGATATGAACCCAGATTAGTGGTTGTTCTTGTCCAGTTTTGTCGAGACGTTGCGAGCCTGTCAACCTTTTGTTTTCTTTTTCTTTGGCTCCTGAGGCCGTGTTCTCTTAATATTGGGTCGTGATACGGGGGTCTCTTTGTTGACACACAATCCCTAAGGAGGAACGGCCTACCCATCTCCTGTCAAAAGACTTGTAAAAACGAGCGTATATGGGGTTTTTTTTTTCATACGCACCTATTCTAGTAACAGGCAGATGGCTGAGTACTCAACGGTTTGATGAATACGCAACGTTGCTAAGTCCATCATTAAGCGGGATCAGTCTTGCCGTGAAACACAGTGATGACATGATCTCTGTGATTTTTCTTGAAATGACCGATCCAACCTCTACCAATCTAGTAAAATCTACGCAAAGTGTGATGCGCCCCGGAATTGCGTTGTACCAAGTCAGATGACGACATGTCGGCCGAGGGAGAGGTGCTGGCGAGCTAAACATGGCCGGAAGGTCCTTTCGAACGGGTCAAAGCCTGATTAGAATCATTCTCTCGAGTATATGGGGCACTTTCTAGCACCGTGAAATGGTGTTCGTCACAATGCTGACAGACTGATCAGCCAAAACGTCTTACAAAGGATGCCTGGGGTATGTGTATGCTCACCGCGTATTCAAGCTCCCCTAAAGCAAAAAAGAAAAACCCCCATAAAAGACTTGAAGGTAAGTAGAATATGAGGTAAAATTCAAGGAGGGAATGAAAATGCCACGATAAAATATGCAGGGGGTATTGAAAGAGAAAAGGTGTTGCATATAAGACCTTGTGTTTATTCCATATTTCGCGGTACTTTATTTCCTTTGAATTCGCCAGGTGAGACATGCGCAACACCTCTACTACCCTCTTTTATAGATAGAGGTAGTAGGCAGGCGCTTCTCGTCCCAGATATATTAGGTCTCTTCCAAGTCTTCCTACAGCATAGCTTAACAAGTTAGGGACAGACTCGCAGCTATTCCCGCCGTCCGTACACCTTCCGTACAAGGCAAGACGAGATAACAGCCGCAGGCCCGGCTGGAGGAGTAACCATGTTAGAATTTCCGCCGTCAGCCGAATGTGTGGTCAAAGCTTAGCTCGACCGTTGAAGAGGGGGCTCCTCATCTTGAGCTATGACTGGGGACGTGAAATCGCCCTCTTTCTTTTTGCTGCCTGCTCTGCCTATGATAGATTCCTGATGTTGGAGTAGAAAATGAATCTTATGTGGTATAGAAATCTGACTATGTGCCTGCGCTAATCTTATCACAACGGGTAGCGATCCTGCCCGCTTCGGTGCCAGCATCCCCTCCCTGACCTCGATGACGATGGTTCGAAGCACCACCCATGGCGGGCCATCTCTCACGCAGCATTCGCGCCCAACCCCTTGGTCCTCTCCTCCGCCTCCGCAATCCACCTCCTCAGCAACCCCTCGTCCCGCGGCCTGAACCCGACCTTGAACGGCCGCGGGTCCGTCGTCAGCGAGGTAGGATTGGCGCTGCACTCGATGGCGTCCATGACGGGCGCGTCGGCCGGGTCGCGGGCGGGCAGCATGCGGAAGGCGGTGATGAGCCGGACGTAGGCGGTGAAGAGCTCGCGGTTGGCCAGGTGGGAGCCGGCGCACATGCGGGAGCCGGCGCCGTAGGCGTAGTGCGGCGTGCCGCCCTCCTTGTCGTCGAGGAAGCGGTCGGGGTTGAAGTCGTGCGGCTTGTCGAACCTCTCGGCGTCGTAGTCGGCGGCGTAGGCGTTCTTTGCATGTTAGCTTGGTCTTGGCCTGCCTCGATGAATTTGACTAGGAGAGAAATGGAGAAGAGTAGTAGAAGGTACCCGGGGTGTTGATAGGAGGGAGGGAGGGAAAAGGGAAAAGTAGTATAAAGATATCAGGAGGGAGGGACGTTGGCTTACCATGAAAAAGGTGGTGCCGGCCGGAATCACGGAATCCTGGTACGGAATGTCCTTGATGCTGGTGCGCGGCAGGCAGATGGGGATGACGGTCCAGAAGCGCAGAATCTCCTTGACCAGGGCCGTCACGTAGGGCACCTTCTCCTCGACCAGGCACTTCTCCCAGGCGTCGCCGTCCGGGTAGGCCTCCTGGATGGCGGCCAGGGCCTTTTCCTGGATGGCCTGGCCGGCGGGGGTGGAAAGGTAGGCGATGCCCATGATGACGTTGCCGGGGACGGTGTCGAGGCCGGCCGAGACCATGGTCAGGCAGATGGACTTGATTTCCGCTGGAAGAGGTTAGCTCACTTTCGGACCAACGTATGAAGAAGATAGGGTTCGAGGATGATAAGGAAAAGGGAGAGTAGAAGAAATTGTCCGCGGAAATGTGGTGGAACATGGGACACGCACCCTCGTTGAGCTTGGCTTCGGGGTCCTTGAGGATGTTGCCCGTGATGCACGGGTTGTCCGTCCCCGCGGCAATCTGCCCCTTGAGCCCGTCGAGCAGCTTGGTCAGGTAGGCGTCCCTCCTGGCCCTGAACTCCTCGGCGGAGGAGTTCTGCTTGTTCCACAGGCGCAGCAGCGGCACATAGTCCTGCCAGTTGTTGCTCGTGGACCTGAAGTTCGAAATCTCCCTCTCCACGTACGTAATCTCCCTGAGCAGCTCGCTGTTGACGTCGCCGTCGATGCGGGAGCCGTAGTTGAGCGTGAGCGATGTGTTGAGGGCGAAGCGGGCAAAGTGCGGGCTGGGGTCGATGTCGCGGGTGCCCCCGGCGCAGTCGTCGAGGAGCTCCTTGATGCTCACGGTGGACTCGAGGTCGAGGATGGGCATGTAGGACTGGACGGCCGGGCGGTTGAGGGCGGTGCCGGCGGCCTTGCGGCGGCTCTTGCAGGACGCGTCCCAGGGCGAGGTGCCGATGGTGAAGCCCTGGGATGAGGAGACGACGGAGTGGAAGGTGTGGAACATGGGGCGGGAGATGAGGGAGGACTGGTGCGTGATCCAGAAATACTTGACCGCCTCGTACGAGTTGACGAATATCACGCGCTGCACAGATACGGATCAGCAATCCCTCTTTCTCTGCTCACAAGAGTGAGTGTTGGCTTTGTTTTCCCACCTTGTTCCCGAGACGGGTCTGGAAGACGGGCCCGTACTTGGCCGCCCACCTCTGCGCCACCCGGGCGTGGTCCGTCCCCAGCTGGACCAGGTTCCCGAACAGAGGCAGGCCCGGTATCTCGGGGAGGTTCTTGATCTTTGGCACGTCGGTGGTGTAGAGCAGGTTGACGAGGGCGTACGCGGCGCCCGCGTAGACGGCGTACAAGAGGTAGTCCAGCATTTTCCTTCTTCCTCTTCTACCTTTCTTTCTCTCTTTGTTTGTTTAGCTCTTTCTTTCTCTTCCCTCGGATCCTGAATGTGCGACACCAAGTTGCGATTCTTGGGGAAATCCTGAGCGTAACCAAAGTCCTTCTATGTCGATTCGGCGAAGAAGAAAGTAATAAATAGGTTTCCGCTAGTGTTGGGATATTGCCCTTCCAGATGCTTAATCACCGTGGAGGTCCGTGGAACCGTTTTTCTTTCTCATCGCTCGTCATGTCCCCTCCGTTATAAGGTGGCACTGCGGGAAGCGAGACGACCCCGCGATGATGTTAATTGGGGCCGTATGCAACCATGCCCCATGCCCCATGTCCCCTTGTCTATCCCCCTCACCCCGCTCCGGCTTCGAGAACCGCAGCCAGCCGCTTGGTGGTCGATCGCTCGTGCGGGGACAGCCAATGATGGGTTCGCTATAACGTATCAACACAAAAACATTCCGGTCATCGGAACGTCGCCGTTTATGCACTATTGGCCATGCCAATTCTCTCGAGGTACGGACACCTTTACATACAACACCCCGAAGCAAATAGTAGCCATTAGTAAAAGTATACGGAGTACATTGCTAGATGTGAAGCATGATCGTTCAAACCACGGGATTTCTATTTCTACCTATTCTTCTATGGTATGTTAGCATGCTGCAGCCATCGAGTCAGGTAAAAGTATCGTGATATACGTCACCCCCAGAATGCGGGGATGCCTCTGAGCTGCCCCCCTCGCTTGACCTGCTTCGGCCCTAGCGGCGGGTACGGTTGTTCTGCCGGAGTCAGGAGGAGGCCGAGGCTACCCTTCAAGAAGCTAGCACTGCTGCCCCCCTACTATACCCCATACTACTATTGCTGCTGCTGCTGCTGCTGCTACACAAGCCGAGTGACATACATACACTCCGCGGTCTCCGTGGTGTATATATCGGCACCAGGTGTCGGCTGTTGTAGGTGGAGCACCCGGTAAGCGGATGAATTTACTTGTGGGGGGGTGCTTCCGTTGGTCCGTTGCGTACGGGGTTTTTATACTCTCATCACTGTCGGAGGCAGAATGCGCATACCAGTCATTACATTTTATGTAAGAAGCGCGGGAAAGCACGCAACTGCATCACCCATTAATGTACTAGTATACCATACGCGTATTCGATACAAGTACCCAAAGCTACCAAAATGAATATGGTAAACGTTTATCTATACAAACGCCGCCCCGTTGACACCCAGAATCTGCCCCGAAACCCACGAGCTCCCCTCCCCGCCAGCCAAAAACCCGACCACGCCCGCAATCTCCCCGGGCTCCCCCAGCCTCCCAAACGGGCTCGCCTTCTTGATCCCCTCGACCATGGCCTCGGGCTTGCCCCGGAAGAACAGGTCCGTGCCCGTGGGACCGGGGGCCACGGCGTTGACGAGGATGCCCCGCGGGGCGAGACCTTTCGCCAGCAGGCGCGTCATCTGGTCGACGGCACCCTTGGTCGCGGCGTAGAGGAGGTAGGGGGGCAGGACGGCCGAGTTGGCGTTTACGCCGGTGGAGAGGAGGATGACGCGCGAGCCCGGCGCCATGTGCGGGATGGCTTTCTATGAATCATTAGCATACACGTACTCTGTATATATATATATATATATATATATATATATATAGATGTATCTTATAAACCCATTGGACGTGAAGAAAAGGGAGGATAGGACGTACTTGCACCAGGAAATAAGGCCCCTTGACATTCATCCCAAACGCCCGGTCAAAGTCCTCCTCGCTCGTGTCCTCCACCGTGCGCATGGCCATGCTCGCCGCGTTGGCCACCACCACGTCCAGCCGGCCGAACTTGTCCACCGCCGCGCCCACGAGCTTGTCGATGCCCGCGAGCGTCGAGACGTCGGCCTGCACGGCGATGGCGCGGTCGCTATTACCTCCCTCGTCGTTGATCTGCTGTACTAGGGCAGAGGCCGAGGCGCCGTCGGTGTGGTAGTTTACTACGACGGAGGCGCCCTGGGAGGAGAGGTGCTCCGCGCAGGCTTTGCCGATGCCGTTGGAGGAGCCGGTTATGAGGACGACTTTGTCTTGGAGGGACATTTTGCTTTGCTGGAGATGTATTGACTAATAAAACGGTGTAGACCTGTTATTTAGGTGGTTTGGAGGTGAAAGAGAGATGAATGAAAATGGTATTGTGAGTGGTGAATTAACATGTTCATTTCCAGGAATATGTTCAACGCTTAAAAGTATATATATACCTTCTTTCAGTGTAAAAAAGTCTATTCATCATAAAGCACATGTGAAATAACATCGACATATAGGACACAGGTTAAGCGTCTAAATCCGAACCTCTGTGTACTAGAACAACTGCTACTAGCATCGCCCTAATTTTGCGGGTAAGATGAGTGTATATTTTTGTCGACCATCTGCTTATTTCCAGCGCCGGATCTGTGAAGTCAGTGCAGATAAATCCGCGTCTCATTTTCTAGTACGGAGTAATCGGTACTCCGTGTTAACACGAGAGAAAGATGCCGGCGAGCCGATTCATCGGGTTTGTGGTTCAACGGCGCACGCATATCGCCGAACCTGTGACGGAGTAACGTGTTTCTTTCTTTTTCTATAGGCGAACTTGATCCGGGCATGATGCCGATGTCCGATGGCGGCGACATATTATTTTTTTCATTCTTTTCTCTTCTCTTCTTTTCTTCATTTTTTACATCTTTCTTCTTCGTGTTTTTTTGTGTTTGTTTTACGAAAAGAATTAACTTATTGGTAGAGAAGTGCATAGTGTGATAAACACTATACGTAGAGTTTGTGTAATCTATCTTGCCCAGTATAGAGCGAAGTACATGCTTATGGATTTCCTTTCTTTCTCCCTCCTATTTCTTTCTCCTCTTTCCCCCCTGCTCTTTTTCTCCCACACATTTCCCTTCATCTCCCTCTTCTTCGCCTCCTTTCACCCCATATTTATACTTGGTGCTAGCGGTGCGTGGGCACGAGCAGTATCTGCCTCCTCGCCATCCCGTACCCATTCACGCTCAACAACCATGGCAAACGTACATCCTTGATTACCGACTTCTTTTCCAAGTCAGAATATCCTACGACTAGTTGTCACTTATATCACGTATCCAATCCATCAGTAGCCCGCCACAGCTCCCAGAGACCTATCCACCCCCTCCCAAAACGCGCACCTCGCGAACAAATCATCCCCAACACCTTCCATCCCCAGCCCGCCCAGCTCGATCCTCAGCTTCTCGCTCTTCCCGTCCCAGGCCCTCCACTCCGGCGCCTCCGGGTCCTTCCACCCGTTCGGCTCCAGCCCCCTGACAAACGAAATCCAGTACCGCATGAACACGCCCACCAGCGGCGCGTTGTACGTGTAGAAGCTTTCCGGGGGCACGTTGCGCCCCACGTTGTCGGGTCCGAAGATGGCGGCCTCCTCGTAGCCGTGCGGCGTGCCCAGGCCCAGCGCGTCGTTGGCGTCGTCGCGGATGATGTTGTGGTAGGACCACGCCGGCTGGGCGTCCGGGCCGGGGACGGAGCGGATGGCTTCGAGGATGGAGAGGGCGGGGCAGGTGAGCGTCGATTCGCCGTACGCCTGCTCGACCGAGGGGAAGTAGGCCGAGTTGGGCGGCGCCGGGGCCATGAGGGGGTAGTATTCTGTGATTTTGGCGTCGTCGGCGGCTGTGAGGCCGGGGTAGTTGGTGTCTAGGAAGGAGACGACTTGCTCAGGGGACGTGGCCTGGGGAACGAAATAAGCGCCCTCTATACATAGCCAGTAGTCAGTAAAGGCATTCGACGTTATCGGAAAGCATGGTGAGGTTACCGTTTTGGTTATTCCCGATAATCATGGGCACCTTTGTAAACTCGCCCTTGGCAAACAACTTCAGCGGTTCATCCGGAATGAGATCCCCGTCAACGACCGGAACCCAGTACCAAGCCAGCACCTCCGCCGCGGCCGACCCCGGAAACGCGCTGGGAAGGCTCGCCGTCTGCGTCGCGTTGGTGTCCCTGCTCCTTAGGCAGGCCATCTCCTCCTCCGCTTTCCCCGAGGAGGTGCTGTTGCTTGCGCATCCGAGGTTCGCGACCAGGTCCTCGTACTGCCACTCCACCTCCGACGTCCGCGGCTGCTGCGGTATGAAGACGGATTCCATGATACCGCCCGCGAAGAGCGTCGCCGTCTCAGGGTGCGGGGAAATCAGGTGCAGCGCCACGGAGCCGGCGCCGGCGGAGCTGCCGTGTATGACGACGTGCTCCGGATCACCGCCAAACTACACACACACACCATTGTAAGCAAACTCACGCGGATAAAGGATTCACATTTATTTATTTTTCTGCTCGGGGCGGGGGGCTCACCTTAGCAATGTTGTCCTGAACCCATTGCAGCAAGGCAATCTGGTCTCGCAGGCCATTGTTCAGATCCCCGTGCTTCTCGACCGCTTGGCTGGCCAGGAAGCCGTAGACGCCCACACGGTAGTTGAAGTTGACCTGGATAATGTTGTTGCCGGACGTCTCGACGACTTGAGAGCCGTTATAGTTGGGACTGTAGTTTTGGTTGTATCCTGTTCTTTGTTAGCACCGTACTCTAGTATGTATATCTCGTGGATGTGTGTATGTGTGTCTGAGATATATATAGAGAGAGCGGTGTCTTACCTCCTCCTTGTATAAACACCCACACGGGAAGCTTCGATTCCTCAGTGGCGTTACTCGGCGCCCAGACGTTGACAAACAGGCAATCCTCGCCAATTCCCTTCCCTTTGTCTTGACCAGTGCCGATACAAAAGTTTCCAAACTGCCAGCCGTAGTTAGTTCCTCCCTTCTTTTCTCCTTGTTCCTCTTCTGCTTCAAGTGCGTAGGGCCTTTACCTCCTGTGCCGTCTGTACCCCCTGTGGCTCCGGAGGCGCCGGCGCTCGCCATCTCAGGTCGCCCACCGGCGGAGCGGCGTACCTCATCCCGAGGAACTGGTCTACACCATTTCCTAGGATTTTCCCGACGTACGTGGCATAATCTAGCTCAACGCGAGGATCACCCGTCGCGGTAGCATTTCCAAACGCCAGAGCTAGGGGCAGGTAGAAGCCTAGAATGGTCGCTAGGGACTTCATATTTGATGATTAGAAAGTAGAACACTTGTACCCTTGGCTTTCGCTCCGATGCCCGTTCAGCTTCAGACTGGGGAAACGACTTACCTCTTTATATACCTAACATTCGCGTTAGTCTTGTAGTTGCTGTTTAGCCATTAACGAGAGGATATGGGCTTCTTGAACGCGAGCCCGGAGTGCTTACCAATGGCGCGAGCAAGCAAGTAATTCGGGTGGAGACGCCGGACTTCTTTTCCAACACCGAGATTACGGCTTATTTCTCAGCAAGCACCGATTCCACGTTTCGCTGCGTAAGCAACGCTATTATTGTACACTGGTGTTTAATCTCGAGGTGCTAAATTTCGTAGGTGAAAGAAATCTGCTGCCTTTGTCCGAGTAAATCGATTACTGTAGTCGTCATGATTATTAAAGGGTACGAGGTTAGCAAAGGATGTCGTCTACCCAAAAGTTGTAACAGAGTATGACCTGATTGGCAATGCACACACATATTCCAGAAAAATGGAGGAGAACAAGAGGTCAAACGATAAAGAAAAAAAAGAAAAAAAGAATCAGGGCTCTATACATTCCACCAAACCTGCCTGCGTCCCAACACCACCAAGTGCGCACAACCTGCCTCGGGCCTCAAACCTATTCGTCAACCTCGGGTATCGGATACCACAGCGGATGCGTTACATCCAGATCAAACGCGCCGGAAACCTCCTTTGCACCGTATATGGTGACTTCGAGTTTGTCCCTGATGTTCATGATGCAAACCTGCTGTCTCGACGATAGGGACGCATCGCTGGGTAGGTAATTCTGCGGCCGGAAGGTGATGTCCGACTGCGATCCCTGAAAGACCGTCGCGGGCAAGTCGTACGTGTCGGGCATGTGGTGCATCCCCAGGTTAAAGTACAGCACCAAGTTCTCCTGCTCCAAGGACTCACCGTCGAAGAAACGGTTAAAGTCCACCCTAGGCTCCTCCTTGTTCGCGTCCGCGAGTGGGAACGCCGAGTTGGGCTCCGAGTCCTTGCGCCGAAGTGCGTATAGCTGATGCGTCGCCCAGTTGACCTAGTTAGAAAATACGCTCGAGTTCTGCACAGTGAGGTGGATGCTCGATCCCGTCGAGGGGTAGATGCGGAAACCTGGGTACTCGCCTAGTTCGTTCTTCTTGTCCTTGTTCACGACAGAGTACGCAACCGCGGCGTTGGGTGCCCAGCTGATCTTACCCTCTTCCTCGATCGCCACAAAGCTGCACTCCACCTTCATCGTGTTAATGACCTGCCAATCCGACCATGGGTATGCCTGCGCGTGCGGCACAAACTCCGTCTTCATGAGGCTGTTCTTGGTGCCGTGGACGTCGACGTCGGTCTTGAAGTTGAAGACATGGTCGTTCATGGATCCGGATAGGAACTGACGAATACGGAAGCCGCAGTCCCCCGCGTCCGTGGCGTTGACGTTGTCGTCGCCCTCGATATACCCCGAAGTCCGCACCAGCACCTGTATGGAGCCGTCATGGTGAATTCGTACGCGGTCTGGTAGTCGTAATTACCCACGGTGCTAACACGGCGCAGCAAAAAGGCAAGGTTCTTGGTGGTGTGGTAGTATTTTGGTTTGTGGTGTCGGTTGATGGGGTAGTCCTTGGGGTAGACTGAGAAGGGCGACATGGTATACCTCTGTCAAGCAGAAGGAAATAAACGGCAAAATTGTAGATAGTTGCAAAAATGGTACCATGTTTTGTGATAAATTTGCCGGATATCGGATAAAATTTTCTGCATTATCCAACCAATTTCATCTCTTCGCATGCTCATCGCACACATCAATCAGTTTCCTAAGAATACCCGGTTCCTGCAACAGTGTAAGTATTTCCACACCACGAGGGCATAGTTATCTCGTCCTACCGAAGCGCTGTGCCCAGCACGGGCAATGATAAAAATCTCCGATCCAGGCCACGACCTGTGCAGCTGCCAGGCGGTTCTAGGTGGGCAGATGATGTCGTATCTCCCTTGCACAATAGATACTTTATACTATTAGCCATCTCACCGCGAAATTCGGAGAAGGTGTATTAAAGTATGGGTCTCACGGGGGATGTGGCTGATTCGCCCCAGATTTTGGGGATCAAGTAGCTGGTTCTCTGATAGCCAGGCACCATGCGAAAAGTAGTGAGCTTCTAATATCGCATGAGAAAGCGACCAGTGATCGTCTTCAATCTTCGCAAAAGACTCATTACTGGGCTCAAGAGCACCAATGGTCATGTCCCATCTATTCCAACACCTCGCCGCTTCTCGCCGAGTGTCGTAGTCGTTCGAAGTCAAGATTTTGTAGTAACCTCTCAAAGGGTCACTTCTTTCGTCCTCGGACAGGTGACTCAGGAACTCCTCATAGGCATCTGGATAAATGTACGCCGCGCCGCCGTCTTCTCGGCTCCACGCAAACTCGGACGGACGAGCCGTGAAGACGCCGCGCAGCACCAAACCTCCGACAACAGCGGGATATGTCTGCGCGTAGAGCAAGGCCAAGGCCGATCCCCAGGATCCGCCAAACACCAGGTGCCACTTGGGGATGCCAAGATGGGCGCGCAGCGTCTCGATGTCGGATGTAAGGTGGTGCGAGGTATTTTCCTCGAGTTCGGCACTCGGTGTTGACTTTCCAGCACCCCTCTGGTCTAGTAGAACCACCCGATAGATGGTTGGGTCAAAGAACTGAGTGTTTTGCTTCGAGGTACTGCCCCCTGGGCCACCGTGGAGGAATATTACTAGTACAATATGGTTAGAGGTGGAATCTTCATTAGTCGCTTCGTAGATGGAAAGTATGGACAGATATTGAATATTCCCCTCGTGACTCACCGGGCTTGCCGTTTTGGTTGGCATACTGCTCGTAGTACAGCTTGTGAATCTCGCCGACAGATAGATATCCTCTGTCATATGCTACCGCATGGTGGTAGCCAACCCTTTGCACTTCGCTAGGATCAAACTCTGTCATTTTGATTGCAGTTTTCGCAAGTAATATGCTTTCTTCTGTATCGATGAATGGGCGTTCCATGTCTATATAGAGGTAACAGACAGCCGTGGTAGTTAAAAAGTAAGCCTTAGGCTCAGGCCGGCCGATTCGATACTAATGTCCGATCTTCGCGGATCCCATATACTGCCGGAGCATGAAACGGAGTTCGCAGTCCGGCCGCATAATACATCACTCGCCGATCGCGACAAGCTAGGGACTAATAAGCCTCCAGCTCGCACTCAAAATCAGGCATGTGATGGACCACAGGAGCGGGCTATTAGCGCAATTGGATGATCCGTGAGAAAATGCTAAGCAGCTGTCCGACATGGCGGCATTAACAACGGTGTATCATTTCCAAAAACTGGGGAAAATCAAGATGCCAGAGGAGGCCGAAGATACCGTCCCTAAGCGCATTGTATGATAAGTAAATGGTTCCAATCTGCAAATTTTCGTGATCCCGAGCAACATTGGCGATAGTGGTGCAAGTACATGTATCGGGTGCGATGAGAATCTTCTATTTAATCAGCGCTTTTGCAGAAGCCTCGTCGTCTGCTACTTGACATAGACGTTGGCCGTGGTTGGACATGTATTACTACTTACCTTGTTGTAGGTAGGAGTATGAGGGGGTGGTTCTGAAATGGCATGAGACTGTGCCTGTTCTGCCTGAGGCTATCGTGTCCTTTTACTGCAACCTCAAAGGGTGCTCCTACTTCTTTCGTCCCTGGGCAGGTACCTTCTTGCCTTGTCGCCTGTTTCGTATAAATCAGGAAGGCACAACCACTTTAATAAGGCAGTGGCGCTTCACAAAGGGAAAGGACTGTCATATCAGGAAGGGGCCGGGGGGGGGGGGGGGGGGGGGGGGGGGGGGGGGGAACCGCCCCATCATGAGGGCAAGAGCAAGGTTTTCTTCTAAATTGCAGACCCTGTGGCTACAGAAACCTCTGTTAGATAAATACGTTGCTCCAATCGAAGTTATCAGCAGCATCTCCCTCTTGGTCATCAGCAAACGCCATCGTCTGAGATTGCGGGTACAAGAGCGCATCCTCCGCAACACCAAACCTCATATTCAATTGTGTGCCATCTGAACCATCGACTTCAACCCCGATGGCATTTCGTAATATGCCACCATGTTCTTGTTCTATTTGACCCTGCTCAGCCATATATGCAGGCCTAGAAGACAGAAAAGCGATGTGATCCTCATCACAGGCGGTATCCCCCTTGGGGTACCCGCCCCTGAGTTTTGCACCGATGTGCATGGCAGAAGGATATGATTTGGCACATTCTCCGAGAGCTTTGTGTATGAATCTCATGTGTTGCGAGAGTTCAGGTGGCGGCCCCCCAGAGACAACACTGCTGTCAAAGGCAAAGGTGATGGCCGTCGCCGCCATTGCGAGGCTGTATACGAGAATCAATGGTGCCTTTTTGAGGGAATGCTGCGCACGGTAATGCCGCGCCATCGACATGATACTCTCCGCTGATATCATACAGATTTCCCTGGATTGGCTCTTTCTTGCAAAGCCTGGCGTTGGCCTGATGAAGTGTCTGTTGAGTGAGATGACACAACTGTGATAAAATGCACTATGTGCGTATCAGTCTTGTCCAATTGCTATATTACGCATGGATTTCTTACTGCAATACCGTCAGCTGGGGGGCCAACTTCTCAGTCGTTGGAATCCACTGGTTCCATGCCAGAGCTTCAGGCAGGCTAGAGTGCCATTTGAATAACCTCACGTTCATTTCTTCCAACTTGGCGACCCTGTGTGTGACCAAATCCTTTCGAGGAAGTTTGATTAATTTTGTGGAAAACAGCTCTGCCATCACAGCCTCGATTATTGTGCCCAGATGCATAAGATGAGGGAGTATTATGCAACTCGGTGGGCCAGTCTCCGAAGAGAATGGGGGTAAATGCTGCCCATATTCGCAAGACGAAATATTCAGAGCCGGTGCGGTGCTACTTCCCTTATGGTCAGAACAACGCTGGATGTATACAAAGAAATCTTACAAATCATGTTTCACCTCCAGTCTATCAACTGATGCATCTTCGTCCCGAAGACATACGGCGCGTCCTAGGTACAGGCTGATGATTCTAATGCCAGCTTAGTATTGAACAGAATACATCAAGGGCGGCGGACTGACTTATCAAAAATATAGCAACCCCAATAAACATTCCTTCGTACCTGCGAATATTCATCGTGGCTAATACTCTCATCATCCTTGACGAGGAATTTTGGGTCTTGATGAAGGCCCATATCCTGCACCATGCGAAACGCCATGCCTTTGTGCAGTCAGTACCAATATTTCATCAGATCACATCAAGGTAACTCGCCTGACAACAGCCATCCTTTGGTGTTATTCCCAGCTCCGAACTCGTACAAGGACAGGCAGGTCAGGGCCTGGATGGTGGCTAGACTGGGGCTCTGAAGCCTCTTTAAGCCCAGCAGCTTATGAGCGGAAAGCTGCAGCGTGTTTCCAGCCTGTACCACGCGGGGGTCGGCCGATATTCTCGCTCCAAGACAGCAGGCAGCGTAAACTAGGGGGTAAGACCAGCGCTGCTCAATATCCTCACCTCGTATCAAGTCGTCGAAAAGCGACGACGAGTTGATGAATTGACATTCTGCATTTATATGTCCCAGGAATAAGCATATTGACGTTTGAAGAAACGCACGGTCTAATCGGAATATCCCGGACAGATGCACGTCGTTGACAGTACGAAAAGGGAACGATGGCCCGTCACCATCATTATGCTCGCCCCCACCGTCGTGGCAAGGCTCCTTCAAACAACCCTTTTGATAGATGCCCGTCGGCCCATAAAAAGACCTGTGTCCTACGAGATGTCAGATTGAGACTAAAGCGCTGCCCGCCCGGAACAGGCACTTCTCATACCTTGCGGACTTGGTTGAAGTGTCAGGGTCGACACCCTAGAGGATCCGCTGTAATCGAAAACAAGATCTGGAGAGAGACTCGCCTCCTTAGATGCTGTAGGCGACGTTAAGGTAGCAGAGGTCTCGGTTGGCTGCTGTTGCAATAACCGTATAGTGGCCTCGTAAGACGCGATGCGCTCCTCAAGAGCGGCGACGTATGCGCGATTGACGGGCCGGCGGCGGACGTCGTCGTCGCGAAAAGAGCAATCGCTGCCGCTTTGGAGACAGTTCTCGCAAGGATCTATCCTGGTGCATTTTAACTAAAGATATTATTTAGCTAATCCGGAGTCAGGTTTTCTTTTCGCACTTTCATTCTACCTTTCGAAGCTGGCATCGTCGACAGCTAACATTACACAACAGTCAGAGAGCAATCAAAACCACGGAGCGATGCCTTACGAGATTCGTTTCTTGATGGTATCCATTCCTACTCCGTATGCCTCGAGATTATACACGACCGGATAAACAATATGGTGAACGAACGAGCTTCCGAACTTAATGGTTACAATATTTCAAACTTCATCTTACGTAGGGTATTCTACGAAATGCACAGGGACTAATTAGGCCCGCCCCCGGCTATTCTCATGGCGCCTGAAAGGAATCCGAATAAGCAGCGGAAGGATAGCCATCAGCGCCCACACTTCTCTATTTTAGTGTCAAAACTCGATCAGAATGACCATGCACGGAGTGCCCCATATAAGCGCCGGTTGTGATATATCGCCTCCCCGATTACACACGTTGGTTTTTACCTCACGTCACCAAGCGAGATGGAGCATTCAAACGTGCCGCGACTATCCCTATTCTATGCAGGTATCAAGAAGATTAAGTCGATGGCCTACCGAGAAGGACTCAGTGCGAGACTTTCCTTGATTCTTTACTCCGTACTTATGTCTAGAAGCGGGAGTCTCTGGCGAATCCGGCGAAATTCGGCACAGGTCCACTATAGTGGGTGACGGCTCGGCGGACTGCGACCTCCGTTCACGAAAGTCCCTTGCGTGCCGGGTAAGCAATGGCGGAGTGGCCTCCGAAGACCGGTCATCGTGGCTCCGGGCCAAAATTACATGCTGATAATTTTCATATTTTATACTGAGCATTTCCCATAATTTCGATGTCTGAAATAAAGCTCTAACTATCATTTTTATCTTCCGAACTTGATATACCGAGTCGAGACCCAGCATGTCTTCCGTCCAGAGCGGTCGTGAGCAGCTTTGTCAGGTGGGAGCTGGTGCCAATACATGGTCAGCGCCAGGGACCGCGGCATACGACTTTTGCAGTAAGTGATTTTGGTCTGCGGGTAAAACACTCCAAGGCATTTTTCCCACGTACTCCGTACTGATCCCACAGGTGATGTCCGCACGAGTCCCACGCCGGCCATGCTTGAAGCTATCACCCACGCTAGTCTCCTCGATGATATTGAGCGCTTAGACTCGAGCACCAAGAAGCTGGAAGGGTATGTGGCTTCCCTCACTGGACACAAGGCAGGCCTCTGGGTCGTTTCCGGTACCATGGGTAACCTCATCGCCCTAAGAAGCCTCCTGGTCCAGCCCCCCTACAGCATATTGTGCGACGACAGAGCTCACTGCTTGACCACTGAAGCTGGGGGAATATTCGCCTTTGCTGGCGCCGTTTCGCAGGCCGTGCATGCTTCCAACGGTAAGTATCTCACGCTGGAAGATATCCTGCCTCACGTTAGGTTGGGCCACGGGGAGAAGGTGCATACCTGCCCGACGAGAGTCATCTCGCTAGAAAACACCCTCCGCGGCATGGTGATGCCCCTCGATGAGACGCGCCGCATCTGCGACTTTGCGCACGAAAACGGAATCAAGGTCCACCTCGACGGCGCCAGGCTGTGGGAAGTCGCCGCTTCCGGTGCCGGCACGTTGTCCAACTACTGCGCGCTCTTTGACACGGTAACCATGTGCTTTACCAAGGGTTTAGGAGCACCGGCCGGCGCTGTCATGGTTGGAAGCCAAGATGTGGTTCGTCAGGCGAGATGGATTAGGCAGAGCATCGGGGGCAGTATCCGTCAGCCCGGGATGTTGGCTGAGGCGGCGTACGTCGCGGTGAAGGAGACCTTTGAGGGGGGAAGGCTCGCGGGGACGCACCGGGTTGCGGCGCGCATTGCTAGGGAGTGGGAGACGGGCGGTGGCAAACTGAAGCATCCAGCTGATACGAACATGGTCTGGCTGGACTTTGATGGCGAGTCGTTTGGCTTGGACGACTTGATCCGAAGGGGGCGTGAGAGGGGCGTTTATGTGCACAGGGACCGGATCGTGGTGCATTACCGTGAGTTTTAGATTCATGATTAGGGAGATGAGAGCTAATGCTTGGTAGAAATCTGTGACGAAGCGGTACAGATCTTGCTGGATGTTATCAAGGACCTCAGGGGGATATAAATACCGCGCTCATGAGACAATTATTTTTAAGCAATGGCTACCATACCGGCCGCTCCTGTTCATTCGGAACCTTACTGCCTAAAACCTTGATGCATTTCCACAAGTCGACTGCCCTCCTCTAATCTATGTGTCTTATGTGCTGCCATTTGGTTGCACGTCAAATCCCACTTGCAAGTAGTGGTAAGTACACGCAAGACATCCCCTGTACAATGCACATGAGAATGTGAGAGCGTGCCCTCAGGCGATACTGATAATGGCTCTTGCAAATCCCTCTTCTTCTTTTGCGAATGGTAATAATTAGCATGCTCTTTCTCCTTGCTGCATTCTGGCCTTGTCCTACGACTGGTCTCGCGTTGATGCCAACGTGAACAATAGAAGAAAGAGAAACCGCTGCTCGATAGATAAAAGATACTGATGCCAACTTGGAGATGGCATGGTCGCCACAACACAGCTGCAGACCTGGCAGTCGAACAGAAGAGTCCCTGAGCTTTAGCACGGGCAAGTCTCTCAGAACGGTGACAAGCATGGTGTCAATTTGTATCACGACCCGCCTTGGCTGCGAAATGTCGGCATCGAGGGGCAGCGTCTAGATCATATTCAGCAGATGGTATCCAGCACGAGTGTACCTCCCTACATCTAGCCTCGTCAATTTTGGCTGCACTAGAGAGATGCACAGTAATGAATGGTTTCACGGAACAGATGGCTTGAGGTATGAGACAAAGGTCCCTGGCTGCCATTACTCCGTACTAGCTAACCATTACTATCATTACCTCAATGATTTAGCTGTGCATCTGCGAGCTTCAATGTGGGTGCAAGCCACAACGGGGTCAGCCGACAATAGAACACGAAGTATGTACGGAGTACTAGCGGCACATATACCACAGCACAGAACTCCCCCCCCGTATGCGGAGTACGGAGTACTCAATGCTTGGTTGGACCACCGTCTTCACGGCATCGCACAACGCTTTGCGGTTATGAAAGGCACGCCAAGACATGGAGAGTTCGGGATGTATCCCTGTATCAGGATACGGCGAGTTCCGATGACAGCAAAACGATAGCTTCACTGCAGGATAGTGGGGTAAACGGGAAACAGGTAAGTGTCGCTTGGCGAACCCCTCATCCTAGATGGTTGTACGAAGTGAATCGAACATGTATGGGATATAATCAAAGGTGCGGCATGGTTGTTTTGGGCTTCTAATAAGTACTTGTTTGATTTTCTAGTGAGTATGATTGCGTTGTACTAATTCAGATTGGCTCCAGAGACCGAGGCTGAAGTAGAGATGATGGGCGTCTAGAAGCGACCATCTCGACAGGCGCGATATTGGCTGCCAAGAAGCCAAAGCACCCCTGCCACAACAAGCCGTTCCCAATGGTGCGCTACAGGTGCCATACCATTCGTCAGTATAACTCGAATTAACCCCCGATAAGAAAGCGCTAGACTTTCCCGGGACACGATATTTCAACTGCCGTTTATAGACGGCTTGTTATCAGTCTCGACCTCTTCTCGAAATCGCCTCGACGAGTCTGAAGCCCCCCACCAGTAATATAGGCGCCAAGATGTTAATGCTTGCATCTAAAGGGCACCTTCCGTACTCTGATCAAGGCCGCATTAGCTTCACATCGGAGGGACGTGAACTACAGGGCGCCAGAGGTGAATCAGCTGGACACTCAAGCAGTACGCTCGCTATACCAGTCGCTAGTCTTTAAGACCCCCAGACGTTCTAGGCTCCCGGATAGAGCCTCATGCCGTGTAACGAATCTGGGGGAACATGCTCGTTATGCTTTCTGCTAGCCTTCAAGATCTACCAGCACCTTCCAATCGTAGTAATTGGAGTACAGGCTAGCTTGTAGCCACACGAACCCGCTGGTATAGGGTTCAGCCATGGATGTCGTGATGATGTTGTTTTCCCACACAATGGCGGCTACCGGTAGTAGAGTCTTTTTGGATGCCAGATTCCATGAGGAGCCTCCTGCATGGTGTTTAGGGGAAAGGTAAGTGAAAGTCCAGTATGCTCTACTCGATATTTTCTCCGAAAGCTAAGAGCATCTCTGTGTTGATACACATAAGCCACAGCACAATGGTCACCGGGCTTATTGCCACTCCAGTACCACTCCCGTATCTTCTACCCCGTTTCGAACCACGCTGGTCCATGGTGGTATCTCATGCTGTGTACCCATGCATTCTACAGCCGCACGCAAGGCTTCCCAGTTGGTCACCCTGATTGGATCGCAACACACACGACCCCGAGGCCACGGCCAGAAACGGCAGTTGAATATGTCAAGTTGCCAATGTTGACTTATTTTTTTACCTGCTTTTTTGGTCCTTTTTCTAGGAACTTCTGGAGTTACCAAGCCGGCGCTTATTGCCTAACGAATGTTGAATTACGGTTATCGAAGTCGTTGGGACTTTGACGAGGCGAAGAGCAGAACCTCGCTCTAGTCGACGAGATCTGTGACGATCAACTATATAAGGTGTGAACCCTTTCGCTTCTTCAAGTATCGATCAGCACACTCTCATCGCCCATCTTTGCCTCAAACAGCCTGTCCCGGACCAGAACCTTATTCTCTCTCCTCCCGTCAAGATGCTTCCCACTCTCAGCCTCGCGGCCGTCCTGGCCCTGCCCGCTATGGTGCTCGGTGCCCCCACCACCAAGCCCTTCCCGGCCGACCTTGCCACCGAGGTCGTCCCGGAGACCGACGGCGAGTTCTCCACCACCGGCAAGCTCATCGTCGGCGGCGTCGAGGCTAGCTCCGGCGAGTTCCCTTACATTGTCAGCTTGTCTAGCGGCGGCTCGCACTTCTGCGGCGGTACCCTTCTCAACGCGTACACCGTTATTACCGCGGCGCACTGCTCTACTGGCACTTCCCCCTCGTCGGTCCGCGTCCGTGCTGGCTCTTTGGTAAGAAGCTACTTGTCCCTCACCCGGTTGTGACTCTGGGTCACTCTTGTCTCTCTTCTGGTGCTTCTGATAGATGCTGACGATGTTGGATAGCGATGGGCTTCTGGTGGCACCCAGGTCGGCGTCTCGCAGATCGTGGTTCACCCCTCTTACAGCTCCAGCAACATCAACAACGATATTGCTCTCTGGCACCTCTCTAGCCCTATCCAGGCTGGCTCCGGCATCGGCTACGTGACCCTCCCTGCCTCGGGCTCTGACCCTGCCGCCGGTACCCTGACCACCGTCGCTGGCTGGTACGTTATAACCACCATTCACGTTCACGCCCTAGCAAGGGAACAAAAGAGAAGAAAGAAAAAAGCTAATTGAAAAAATAGGGGCACCACCTCTTCGGGCTCGAGCACCCTGCCCGCCACCCTCCGCAAGGTCACTGTGCCAGTCATCTCGCGCGACACCTGCCGCGCCCGCTACGGCACCTCGGCCATCACCACGGCCATGTTCTGCGCCGGCGAGACCAACGGCGGAGAGGACTCCTGCCAGGGCGACAGCGGCGGCCCCATCGTCGCCGAGTCCTCGCGCGTCATGCAGGGCATCGTTTCTTGGGGCAACGGCTGTGCTCAGGCCCAGTACCCCGGCGTCTACACTCGCGTCGGCAACTTTGTCTCTTGGATCAACTCCAACAGCTGGACTTCTTAAGCTGCCTTGCCGACATGTGTGGGCATAGATGTACTAGCTGAACATTCGGGAGAAAATATAGTATAGAATACTAGGCTTGGGGAAGTTGTTGGATAAGGTAGGAGACTGAATAAAAAAATTGTTAAACTACCTCGGCGTACTATCTGCTGGTTGAAGCGAACGCGTGCTACTACTGATTTTGCTCCGAAGAAACTATGGGTATGTATGGCAGATTCATCGGTGCATACTTCCCGAATGTGACTAGAAAAGGGGAGCACGTCGCCCCTGTGAGGGGGGAGCAGAAAGCCGGTGGGTTGCGTTTTCAGGGTCTCGTCCCGTTTGGTAAAAAATGGCGATGGCGTGATAGCGGCCCGCAATGGCACGGACGACATTATTCGCAGGGTTGACAGGGGATTGGGTGTATATAATAAATAGAAAGCTGCTTTTATGCGAAGTTATTCTTTTTGCTAGTATGTACGTGAAGTTGAACCTGTCGGGCGGGAAACAGTCGACAGCATAGCCATCATGGGAGAAATAACAACTCCCGAGGCCGCAAAGGCACCTCCCACCGAGGACGGCGGTCCTGCTACGACGGCCACCCCGCAAAGGCGCACATGGTACCGCACAACGCTGTTCAACGCCTTCGTCATCGGCGCCGTCGGTTTCCTGGCCCCGGGTCTCTGGAACGCCATGAGCTCGCTCGGCGCGGGCGGCGCCCAGTCGCCGTTCCTCGTCAACGCCGCCAACGCGCTCGTCTTCGGCCTCATGGGCATCCTGTGTCTGCTCGGTGGGCCCCTGGCCAACCGCATCGGGCTCGCGTGGACGCTGTTCCTCGGCGCCGTGGGGTACCCCGTTTACTCGGCGGGCCTGTACGCCAACAGCCGGTACGGAAACGTGTGGCTCGTGCTCGTGGGCGCGGTGGCGTGCGGCTTGTCCGCGGGGCTGTTCTGGGCTTCGGAGGGCGCGGTGGCCCTGGGGTACCCGGAGCCCGGGAAGAGGGGACGGTACATGAACATATGGCTGTGGTTCAGGACGGGCGGGCCGCTGCTGGGCGGCGCCGTCGTGCTGGCGCTGAACAACGACGCCGGGGCCAAGAGCAAGGGCGGCATCGAGCCCCGGACGTACCTTGTTTTCGTCGCGCTGCAGTGCGTGGCCGCGCCCGTGGCCCTGCTGCTCTCGCCGCCGGACAAGGTGCAGCGCGCGGACGGGACCAGGGTCGTCGTCCGCGCCGAGGCGAGCTTTGCGGGGGAATTAAAGGCTCTATGGCGCCTGAGCAAGAGGAAGGATGTGTTGTTGCTGCTGCCCATATTCTGGGCCGCGTATTTTAACCAGTACAGCGGGAATTTTCAAGCCTATTACTTTGGAGTGCGGGCGCGGGCGCTGACCGGCTTCGTGATGAACTTTGGCGTGCTGCTGTCGTCGCAGATTATCAGCGCCTTGCTGGACTACACCGGCCTGCCGGTGAAGAAGCGCATCGAGTACGGGTTCTACTACGTGGTGGTGCTGCACGTGGTAGCGTGGTCCTACGGCTGGGCGATACAGGAAAAGTACACGGCGCGCGGGGCGGACGCGCCGTCGTGGGACTGGGAGGACCGGGGGTTCGTGGAAGGGTTCTTCGTGCTGATGCTGTGGGATTTCTCGCGGCAGGCGCTGCAGAACTGGCTGTACTACTTCCTGGCAACGAAAGCGGCGGACATCTCGGAGCTGAGCCGGTTCTCGGGCGTGCTGAGGGGACAGGAGAGTTTTGCGCAGGCGGTGGCGTTTGGGGTGAATACGAGAAAATGGAAGGGGGGGAGGGTGCCGCTGGGGATTAATACGGTTTTGCTTGGTGAGTGCACATGTTCCTGAATGCGGGATTACGATCTCGGGGTGGATGGGTGTGAGTGCTAATTTGTTTCAGTGGCTTCGGTTTATCCTACTTGGCTTGCCGTGAGGGACCATGCGCCTGTGGAGGAAAGGGGTGAGGGTGTTGGGGATGAGGAGGCGGCGGTGGCGGTAGTGGGGGTTGATGGGAGGGACAAGACGCAGCTCACGGGTGACGCTTCGGGTGATAAGGATGTTCGGGTCTAGGAGTTGTCCTGTTTGATACTGGAAAGTTGCTAGCGGGGGATGGATAGAGTGTTGTGCCGGAAGGGCTATGGATCTTGGATAATTATATGGACAGAGGAACGGCCCTAGCTAAAAGGCACACTAAGCTATGGTTCCAAATAGACTATATATATATTTGCGTCGATCTCCTACGTTGTTTACGGCAATTTATGAATGCAGCTATCTAGTAGGCATAATGTTTACTATCAGTTAATGCTGTTTTAGGGGGGAGGTGGTAAATAAAGAGACAGCATATGCGGTTATGTGTAATAATTAGCAATACTCTCCTGCACTTTTTATTAAACCATACGAGACTCTATAGACATTCTCTTCTACTCTTTCACCTATATAGATAATAGTTACCTTAGCGTCTACAGGTCGGCAAACAAGTAGCTATATATCTACAAACTATCAATGCCCTTAGCCGTCCTCACACTAGCTTGTTTTTCCGGGAAACATCTTTTCCCGCGGCAATGACGTCTCCCAGCGAGCTTGCCCAATTAGAAGATAAGCTTATGGCGATGTCTAGCTTTCCTATATAGACGGTTCTAAGTCGCCCTCGTTGTCGGCGAGTCTCTATATCGTCGACAGCGCAAAGGGGAATAATACCGATTCCCACGGAGATTTCTGCTTTCTATCTACGTCCGAGGGGTCTAGGCGGTAGACAGCTATGAGAGCAGCTTACAGTATCTAATAGCTCTTCCCTTTCCCCCCCCCAATATTCGAACCTCGGAATATTTCTCTTTCTATATGTTATCGTTTAGTTTAGTTTCCTTGTTATAGTGAGGACTAATATACAGTAATAGCGGCTAACTTGTATGTGAGACCGGTGAAATGTAAATAAACGTCTATATCCGTATTTGAGTAGTAATTCCTTGTCGACTAGGGATAGAACTATGCATTCTCCTTGCCACGATTCTTTTCGAGGAGGCACCGTGGCTGTTGGTGAAGAAATACCCTCACTAACATAAAACAGCAAAAAAATCTGAAATCCGGAGAATAGCATGCCATGGACATACTTCCACTACTATCGACAAATGCCAAGCTCAACACATGCTTATCAGCTTTGAATTCGTTGAGGGCTAGAATATTCACAATGGTAAATACCACCGACAATTCCATGTGTTGGTAGCACCGTCTAGCTCACAGCTTATGCCTCTTTTCCCCCCTCGCAATCTTGCGAAACTGCTCCTGCGGCACCCCCGAAACGAACCGCTCCAGCCCAGCAAACACCTCGTGCACATTCTGCCGGTGCATCGTCTCCATGTCCGGCCTCCTGATCAACGCCTTGATTCCCAGCATGCTCTCCCCATTCAAATGCTCGCCCAGGCTCTCCCTGACCTCGCGAAGGAGCCGTTCCCGGAACCAGTCCGTTTCTCCTTCCCCGGCCGCGACGCCGCTACCCTCGGGCTTCAGCACGGCGTTGACGAAGCCGCAGCGCTCGAGCTCAGTCGCGGAAATGCGCTTGCTCGTGACCATGGCCTCCAGCGCCCGGGCCGGCCCCAGCCTCCGCGCCAGCGCCGCCGACGCGCCCCCCTCGGCCACGAGCCCCAGCGACGAGAACGGCGTGAGGAGATATGCGCCCTCGGCGCAGTAGATAAAGTCGGCGTGCGCGATGATGGCGGCGGACATGCCCACCGCGGGGCCGTTGAGGCCCGCGACGAGGATCTTGGGGTGCGTAGCGAAGGCGTGGCACAGGTTCAGGTTGTGCGCCGCGAAGGTCTGGAGGTATTCGCGGTAGATGTCTACGTTTTGGCCGTCTTTTGGGGATGCGCGCGGCATGCCGACGTCGGCGCCCCTGTTTTGCCCCCGGTCTGAGATTAGCCCGGTATTACGGAGTACAGCTTTATGTGATCGCACGGGTATGAGATGCGGAGGAGGGGGAGTGGCCTACGCGGAGAAGAAACGCCCTTTTCCTAGCAGGACGGTGACGATGACATCGTCGCGGGCGGCCACCTCACGCACTTTCTGGGAGAGCTCGTAGTACTGCGTGCGGGACAGCGCGTTTGCCTTTTTGGGGTTGTTGATGGTGAGGATGGCGAAGCGGCCCTGGTACTCGACGTCGATGACGGATTCCGCGCCGTACTCCATGGTGAGATGGGAGGCGTTGTTGGTTAATGAGAGTGATTGTGTGAGTTGGGGTCTTGTCTCGCTAAGTCCGAATTGCTTGTGAGTTGTGAGTGAGAAATGTACCCCGGCACCTGGGGTTGGTGGCGAGTCTACGCGGGGGATGATTTACGGTGCTATGCGGAATAGCGTGGGAAAGTATATAGAGTGTAGATTTGTAAATACTGTTTTTAGCATGCGTACGGAGTACTCTATAATCGCCGTGGCTGTTTCTCGTTACTATCCGTTAGATATTTATATTAAGGTCCCGTATACTCGTAATTATAATAGAGCTACAAATACATACTTTTGATTAGCTACGACAATGTATTTAGCACATATTATCATAGTAACTGCTGTCCTTGGAAATGAAATTATATTCAGGTTATTGAATTAAATAATCTTCTCACTAAAATGAAGAAGCATCTGCCCATCTCCCTAGCTTGTTAGACACCTACCCTAAGCTATGCTAGACCACCAGGACACTGAATCAACTAGGTATAGTTATATGTATTTTCGGATACATTCTCCTACGGCATGCCTTGAATTTAAAAGTATTTGAGCTGCCGAGAACTAGTTGGCTTACTCCTATCCAAGAACGCGGGAAAGTATTTACTACCATGAGGCGACTAAAACTCCGTCGGGATAGAAATTGTCATGTTATAAAGGGTGTATGTAAAGAATTAACATTTAATCCACGAGTATGACCGAGTTTTCCTGTCTACTCAGAATCTTACGTTATATACATATCAATCATCTATTCTGTTCTGCTTCAATGCCTCAAGACAATGCAAACGGAGCCGGCGCTGAAGACGCCTGGGACACACATATCCACGTCTTCGAGCCCGAGAAGTACCCTTACTCCCCAAACCGATCGTACACGCCCGCCGCGGCCCCCTTGGAAGACTACCTAGCCGACGCCACCGGTTGCCGCAACATTGTCATCGTGCAAGGAACTGCTGCCGCGACCCTGCTCGACCGCTTGCAGAGGCAACCGCCGCCAGCCTCCGGTGGTCGACTCCGCGGGCTGGCAGTCATGGACCTCGATGAGCATACTGATGGTCAGTTGGATAATATGCACTCTGCCGGTGTGAGGGGCGTCCGCATGCACCTCGTCTCTTGTGGGTTCGGACACCAGGATGACAACGACGCCGTGTCTCCCAAGCTAAAGACTACCGCCCAACGCCTCTCTCGCCTAGGTTGGGTACTTGACCTATTCACGCACCCTAAGGCGTGGGCAGCCGCAGCACATACCATCAGGGCCCTGCCGCGGTCGACCAAAATCGTCGCCGACCACTGGGCCGGCTTCCGGCCCGGCGACGAGGACACCCCCGAGTTCGCCGCCTTCCTCGCGCTCGTCCGCGACGGGAGGGTGCACGTCAAGCTGTCGGCCTTTGAGAGGCAGTATCACGGCCACGCCCGGGGCATGGCGGCGCTGAAGAGGATGGGCCAGATGCTAGTGGCGGCGAATTCGGATCGCGTCTTGTATGCGTCGGATTGGCCCAATACGGCGTTGGCTTCGAGTCGGGAGGGCCGCAGCGCCGAGGATAAGCTGAGGATTGTCGAGGACGGTAGGTATCCGCCTCGTAGGGCGCACGTTGATGCTCTAAGGAAGTGGATGGGTAACGAGACTATCTGGAGGAAGATTCGGGTGGAAACTCCGAGCAGATTATTTATCTAGTGCTTCACGATAGGCGCGCGGTAAGGGGGGATTATATCTGGCCCAAGGCAATGAGAAGCAATATGTGGAATAGCACTCTGTTATATTAGGATTACTATTAATTTGAATTATACGTACTCTGGACGACAAGGGTAGGCGTGTTATAAACCTGCCGCATAGCGACCCCTTCTTAGTTTGTTCTTTCTTAAAGATTAAAAACCGTAGAATAAGAAACGAAAGAAGCGAACAATTTAAATCCATACTATATACAGGTATTTCCTAATACAATAGACTATAATGTACTTATATACTTATATGAAGCTTCATAGTCCTTATAATACGAAAGTGAAAATACGAGTGAAAGGACCTCGCGGCTTCGCGGTAGCTCTCGATCACCTCGGAGGTCGAATTGGGCACGGTCTCGTCTTGGTAATGGCGCATCATGCGCTGGTACATGGTCGGCACGCCGGAGAAGACGGTGAGCCCGCCGCCCCGCAGCCAGCGCTCCCACATGGCCGGGCGAGAAGCGCCATCCCGCGGAGCTGGCGCCGAACTCGACGCGCGCCCCGGAGATGAGGGGGCCGAGGAAGGTGACGCTGATGCTGGTAGCGTGATGGACGGGGAGCACGTGCAGCACGACGTCCTTGTCGCTATACCCCCACCAGCGAGCAAAGGCCTCCAAGTTCTCCGTGAAAAAAGCCTCGCTTCTTTAGTTCACCTCAGCTTGTAATACTAAAGTTTTTCAACCCCTTAGCAGGTAGATTTTGGGAGATCTTGTAGTAAACATCGCAGCACAACGAAAGTAGATCCTACGCATGGAAACTATAGCACGTATTAGAAGTTTGAATACTGTTATTTATCAGATACTCGAACAGATACTATGAGTCGAGACAATGTAGCAATCCTTATATACGGTAAGTATTACCGAGCCCGTGGCTTAGGCATTTAGGTAGAGGCATAACGCTGTACCTAGGAAGTGTCAAGAGAATATAGGGTTAGAGGAGGAAAGATTGGTCGATACGGAGAATAGTCTGCTGAAAAAGACAAGATAGACTAATTGTCGACATTCTCTAGCACTTATTTCCACCGAGCATACCCACGCCGCCACGCAACATATTCGAGCCACTATATCCTCCGTATTCACGTGGCGGATACACCAATTACTTCCCACACGCTCGCCCCTTGCCCCGGAGTTTTCGTCTCCCCAAAGAACCGTGGGGAAATCAAAACGTGGGGAAGGGATTTATATCGTTGAGTAGCGGCGGAAAGTTCGGGGAACACCGCGAGCCATCTCACGTATCTATCAATCTATTCTATCTATCAAGAACAAGTACAAAATGTCACGCCCTTTCAAACTAGTAATAGGGAGAGAATTCCATTATAAATTCTTATTACTTTCTCGAAGTCTCCCATGTTTCTTCTCTGTGTTTTAGATCAAGGCAGGCTGAAGCATAACAACATGGACCAGCCCAGACTCAAAGACGAGGTGGAATTGGCCTCTCACCACGAGGCTCTGGACACCGGGGGGCTCAACGTCGAAGAGCGCCAGTTCATGAATAATTTCTCTGACAAGGCTGCAAGAGCAGCCGTGCGCAAAGTCCGACTTCTACACCCACATCGATTCTCACGTACTGACTTGGTTTGCGCAGGTGGACTGGAGGCTTATCCCGTTACTTACGTTCTTGTACTTGATGTCCTACATTGATCGGACAAACATTGGTATGCCCTTTACGCACTGCCATATGGATTTTGGGAACCAAAGGGTGGATAGGCAACGTGAAAATTTAAGGCATAATGGACGATATCGACCTCCGTGGACGTATTTTACGTATTTATCTAGGCATACGGAGTACTCCTATGCATATTAGGAATAAATACGGAGTATAAGAGCTTATATAAGAACCACACGGCATAATTATAGGCAGGAAGTGTTAATTTAATCTAGCCAGAAAACAACGATTTAATCGCGGAGGGACGGCGAACGAGTCGATTGGCGCGCTACTATAATAGATGAAACCTGCCGCCCAGAAAATCATGCCATACAAAGCATTAGCACTACCGGTGCCAACGGAGGCGCAAACTCCGTTGCTCCTTTTGACACCTCTTTACCCTACCTTATTCCGAATAATAACGAATGCTTCTACCAGCAGGTAATATGAAATTCCACTTTTAGTAGGCTTAGCGAATACAACGTAGATCTCGAGGAAAGCAAAGTATTAGTTCTGTGACAATATACATGGAGACGTATAAGTATACGCTCTCTCCGCACTCTGGATTTTATGCAAACAAACATCCTTGCCCGAAACAAAAGAAGATCCGACATAAACGAACCAGTATGCAAGTCTCCAAGCCTTCCAGAGCAGCGCGACTAGCGACTTTGACCAGCTGGCTCGCCCTCGTTCCCACCGTCCTGGGACAATGCGCTCTTCCCTCATCCTACAGCTGGACATCCAGCAACGCCTTGGCCCAACCCACGAACGACTGGGTGGCGCTCAAAGACTTCACTGTTGCGCCGTACGACGGTAAGCATCTCGTCTATGCTACGACCATTGACGGAACCAATTGGGGTTCCATGACCTTTGGAGTGGTCTCGGATTTTGCCGACTTGGGCACTGCTCCCCAGACACCGATGAACGCCAACAGCGTGGCACCCACTCTCTTCCACTTCACACCAGACGACATTTGGATTCTCGCCTACCAATGGGGCCCGACGGCGTTCTCGTACCGCACGTCTAGTGATCCGACTGATGCCAACAGCTGGTCATCGGATCAGCCGCTCTTTTCTGGTTCCATCGCCGATTCGGACACCGGTCCCATCGACCAGACTCTCATTTCTGATGGCACCAACATGTACCTGTTCTTTGCCGGAGACAACGGGAAGGTCTACAGGTCCAGCATGCCTATCGAGAATTTCCCCGGCGACTTTGGCACCGAGTCCACCATCATCCTGAGCGACGAAAGAAACAATCTCTTCGAGGCTATCCAAGTCTACACGGTTGATGGCCAGAACCAATACCTGATGCTTGTCGAAGCCATCGGTGCAAACGGGCGCTACTTCCGCTCCTTCACCGCCACCAGCCTAGACGGCGAGTGGACGCCCCAGGCCGCGACGGAGGCAAGTCCTTTCGCCGGCAAGGCCAACAGCGGCGCCACCTGGACCGACGACATCAGCCACGGCGAGCTCGTCCGCATCTCGGCCGACGAGACGTTTCCCATCGACGCGTGCAGTCTGCAGCTTCTTTATCAGGGGAGGGACCCTGCTTCCGGCGGAGAGTATAATTTCCTGCCGTACCGACCCGGCGTGCTGACGCTTAATTAGTGGAGAGGGCGGGTTCTAGGCTTTGCTGCCAGTTTACCCATGGGACTTTCTTGAGTTTCTATGTGATAGTCCGCTTCTTATTAGTGTATATCAACGAATTATCTTCTATTCTAGTCCCTGTCTTGTATCTTTTTTCAAGACCAACGTCTTGCTAGTACGTTGATTGCTGTACTTGTGAATGTATGGAGTATGGATATACAAGTTATTGCATGGTCCTCAGGCCAATGGTAATCCCCTTTACAGCCTATGGACATTTTTTTCGTAGATGATTGGCATCTTTAAGATAAGGTCTTAGGAAAGTCTGGAACGATGGAAATGCTTCTGGATTTACGGTTTTCACTCAGCTTGATATTTTATTTGCTGAGAATCAAGGACTACACATATAACATGGCAGGTATACGGGGTTATACCATATCTTTGCTAGTAAATCTGCGGTTCTGAGTTGTATATAATGCAAACTATATACGTTAAGACTTGGATTTTCTGGGAGAACACCACGTTGCTACGGAATAACTACTGCATACTCTAACGGCTATGAAGCCTGCTGGCCCATATGCGTGGCAACGAATAGGGCCCAAGCTGTAGGCCCTATAATGCAAAAAACCCTGGACTGGCGGCGACTAGGGCCTTCCACTGCCCCGTTAATCCGCAAGTTTGGGGTCGGTCTACCTAAAACGCCGGTCCGACATTACTTTGCCAGCACATTGTACTGAATGATAAACATGTCTATAAAAGCATATAGTGGCGATGTGAATAAAGAGAATATCCAGGTGCGATAGAATTGACTTTATACCTGTTCTACTCCAACAAATCTCCAGCCAACATGTCTGACACCAAGAAGAACATTAACGGCCTCCGGGTTGTCGTCGCCGGAGGTGCATCGGCCATCGGTTCCGTGCTCTGCAAGAGACTGGCCAGCAACGGCGCCAAGGTTATCGTCGGCGACATCAACGAGACGGCAGCCAAAGCCACCGCGGCCGAGATCTCCTCCGCAGGCGGCAACGCCATCGGCGTAGCATTCGACTTTTCTAACGAGGATTCAGTGCGCGACCTCATCGGCAGCTCCGTCGAAGCCTTTGGTGGTCTAGACGGTCTGGTCAACATGGGCGCCGATCTGCGTGCCGAGACCATCGGCAGGGATTTTGGCATTCTGGACATGGACCCGGCCGTGTGGAGGCGCACCATGGACGTCAACCTTATCGGCTACGCCTTGACCACCAAGCACGCCCTTCCCAAGATGTTTGAACAGGGCGGCGGCTCTATCATCAACATCTCCTCCGTCACGGCTTGGATGGCCGATCCCGGTGTCCCCGCCTACGCCGCCGCAAAGGCCGCCGTCCACGCCATGACCCGCCACACTGCGCACACCGGCGGACCCAAAAAGGTTCGTGCCAACGCTGTGTCCTTTGGCATCATCAACACGGAGCCTGTTAAAGCGGCGCTGAACAACGAGGACTATTACAACAAATTCATCCCCACATCAGCGTTGAAGCGTGTCGGAGAGCTCGAGGAGGCTTGCTCTCTGGTCGAGTACTTGCTTTCTAGGGAGGCAACGTTTATCACCGGCCAGGTATGGGGAGTAAACGGCGGTGTTATGATGCGGGAGTAAAATTAGTGGTGCATGAGTATACGAAAGATATCCCAAAATAAAATAACAAATAATATTTCCAAAAAATATAAAACAGGATGATGATACTTTAGTGATGCGCGGTGTGTATACATGTGTGCTTCTCACAAGGGGCAGTCTCCTGAAGTGGTCGCTGCAGGACATAAGATGACTACACCATTCTTCTTATCATCTTGAGCCGGAAGGGGAGCATTCATACTCAAAGTAGACAGAAGAGTTTCAACCTGTGAAAAGGCGATTAGCTCACTGAAACCGACTTCATCAAACGCGTCCTTTACATACCTTTTCTAAAGCCCCCAGATCAACTCCAGATGTTTTCGATTCCTGAGCTAACCGCACAGCCAGCGACGCCGTGAATGGATTCTTCTTTCCCACGTCGACCATCACGTCCATGACAGCTGCAAGCTTTTCCTCACTCTCGGGGTTACCAGTGGACAAGAAATGTTCCATGAAAAACGACGCTGCAATGTACGCTGCAAATGAAATCAGCGGGTTACGGAACGCGGTGTTGATATCCGCCACCAGCGCCACGATGGTCACGATGTGAAGCGCCGAGGGGAACACCCTGGTTTGGATGTATGGCAACGTGGTTATGTCCGGGGGTGATCTCGTCATTGCTGCGCGGTAGATGCAGATGAGGGCAGTATGCAGCTGGAGATTAATGAATACGGCGTCGACATTGCCAATATTTTTCGGACACCTGAGGTGCAGTGGCAATGTCTCCAATGCTTTGGAGAGACTGTTTTCTAGCTGCATGAGCTGTTCCCAGACGTTGGCGTCCTCATCGCTCTCAGTATCGCGCGTGAAGTTGAAGCATTCGTTGAATAGATGGACGGCGACGACCCTACAAGCACCGCTGGAAAGCCCCCACATGTCTTGCTTGAGAGCCTGCTTCAAATTCACGGATGGCCCAGACATGCCGTACGGAGAAGTGTCGGTAGATGCAGGGAGGTGCGTCTGAATCTACACCTTGTCATGAGCACGAATTTTCCCGTCTCAAAGCTGCAGCAGGGAACTTACTGTGCGTGCATCCATCATCGTGGGCCAGCCACCAGTGCTACTAGTAATTCTGTCGGTGCAGAACATTGTCCAGAACGTCTTCCTCCGCTCTTCTTCCTCCATTAAGTCCATGGCCGGCGGCAGCGTCAGGCCAGCATTGTTCTTCCCGTCCAGCCTATGGAGGCCAAGAATCTGAGCGAGACGAACCGCTCTGGCGATACTCATGGAGGCACGGGAGAACCATAGATGCTGTGCCTCGAAATGGGCAATCAGAATCCAGGCTTGGACATGCGCCAAGGAGACGTGTGCATCGTCGCTCTACTAAAGTGTCAATACGTGTACGAGTTTGGAACGGCGTGGACTAGTACCAACCTGCATTTCATTGGCTTGGATGTAATGGCGTGCGCGTCCGTAAAATGCCTCTGCCAGATGCTCATACGCAGGAGACGCACTCGCGCCGGTAGCCAGAATAGAATACTGTAAACACATGGGCGGCTGCATATGCGGCGGCTTGTAAAGAGAGGCAAAATATCTATCCTGACCAATCATCAAAGAGTCTGTCTGTAATTTCGCAAAATAGAGCAGCGTACTGACACTTTATATTAAATGAAGAAACTGTCGCACGGTCACGTCACGCACTTACAGTTCCTCGGCTACCTGTGGTGGTGGAAGCTGCTCAAACCGGCCCGTCTCTACAAGCACAGAGATTGGAGCATGTAACTCAGTAGAGTTTGTCTGGCTATCCATCCTATCCTCCAACTCACCTTGCATCCATATTAGTAATGGAAAAGCAAGGACAAGGAAGCAACTTACGAAGTTTCGCCTCTATGTCTCGTACTCGTGGTCTAGGAGCCGAGAATACTGGACGCTTCCGTGCGCTCGGATATTGGCACTCTTCGCCCACCTTGGTACAACGACCACAAATAGGTGTTGCCTTGTCGCATCTCAACTTGCGTGATTTGCAGGAGTAACATGATAATGTAGAGGATACGGAGAAGCTAGTAGGCGCTATTGCCGGCGTGTGTAAGGACTGGGGTAGCTGGGACATCTGGAGTCTGTGACAGATTGATGTGATTAATGGAGGATAATACAAGTTAGGTAGAAACTAAACTTAAGAATATTCGTATATGGGAAGGGAAAAATAAAAGTAGCAAATCTTCATAATAGCATTTATTATGAAGCTAAGCTAGTGCTTACGGTAGGGTAGGTGTATTAAAATCTTAAAATCAGAAGGTTATTTATAGAAATTTATTACTATACTACCTATGTTACGAACCAACGTAACTAGGTTATCCAACATGGCTAAGAAGGTGGATACTATACCACCTTAGGCGGACTAATTATAACGATAGTCTAAAATAAAATAACCTATATGTCAGATATGAACTATAGGGTAGGTCATAACGAATATACGTAACCTAACACGATCGCTTAATCGCGTAGCGATTACACGATCTTAATCGTAGAATCGTATAGCGATTTTACGACTAACACGATAGCTAGAATTAGCTAAACCTACTAATTCTAGTAAACGTCTATAACTATAAAAATATACTCTTTACCTAGATAGATTATATTCTTTTTAAAATAGCTTTTAATAATATTATTACCTTATTCCTTAATAAACGTAACTTTTACTTAAATATTACCTTTAATAGTAATAGATAACGTAACGTACGATATCGTATATTACTCCTAACGCCCTAGGACTTTATAAATATAAAACTATTCGGAAACTATTTTATCTTACCTACCCTATAGTAATTAGTCTAGGATTACGACTATTATATATTAAAAGCTCTTATTTAGGATCTTATTATATTAGACTTAAGTAATAACGAACGACACGATATCTAACCCCGCGAACTCTTTATCTAGAACCGGAGGTATACCTATACCTAGAGAGTAACCTCGTATAAATATAAACGGGACCTCTAAGTATTCGGACTAAGATTAAAACCGTCTCTAAGACTATATACGAGAGTAAGAAACTCGTATTAATAATCTTAACGATATTATTAGAGAATATACGGAAAATACTACTATTTACGAAAATGGTATATAATCTCTCCGATAGGAAAACGAAACCTTACGAAGGGAGGTAAACGAAATACGCTAGTAAATACTCGCTATAAGTTAGCGAGAAAGCTAAATAGCGGGCTAACTTAGGGACTAGATTAACGACCTCGGAATAGCTACCGATAAAGGAATTATTTATATTAAGGACCCTAGAGAAATTACTAGGCTTAAGAAATCCGAAATATTTAACGGATAATATAATAAATTACGTACCTTCCTTACTTAAGTACGAGCGTATATTTATTAGTTCTTATATATTATGCGGATAGAATCTATTAAGGTAGAATTCGCTATTAGTTATCTAGGGGGAATCGCCTTATTTAGGTTTAAACCTATTTAGCGAGACTACCTTACCTAACCTAACGAGCGATATATACGCGAAATATAATTAATCTTTAAAGACTATTTTATATTCGAAGAATACCTAATCGGATTTTACGGATTATAAAATAAGTTACGAACGGTAAGATAGAAAATATAAAACTTACGTTAGATAGGCTTAACTTCTAGCTATTATATTAAGTTCTATAAATATATAGGTAAGACTTACCTACGTGACGATCTTATATATATTAAAATTTTCTATAATGGCTTAAAAAACGATATTTAAGACGAACTCGCTAAGATCTTAAATAAGCCTAATAGATTTAATAACTATATTAAACTCGCGATTTAATTAGATAATTAAATATTTACCCGACGTTAAGAAAGAGGGGGATAATAAAATAAAAACTAGGCTAATACCGATTAACGATAGAATAACGAACGATTTTAAACTAAATATTAAGAATATAGTAAACCTATAGACTTAGATATAATAAACCGATAAGTTAAGTATTATAATTATAATAAGATAGGTAATTATATCGCGAAGGATTATTTTAAACCTAAATAAGGAAAGAAATTCTAAAAAATAACTAAAGGTAAGAACCTCGACGTAATAATTACGAAATAAGAATTTTTATATAATAGTATATATTAGACGGTATATTACGACGATAACTACTTTATTTATAAGGACGGTAAGGATAATAGGTATTACCTTAAGAAACCTTAAGTTAAGAAAATATTAGATATAATAATAAGACGGGAACTTAAAATACTAAAAAACGAACTAGATATTAATAGTATTAATTCTAAAGAAATAGAAGTATTTTTAAATAACGACCCTAAGTATTAGGTAATATAATTTATATTAATAAACTACGAGGAGTACCCCGTAAACCGGACTTATATCCCTTACCCTTATAAAATAAATACGAGAATTATAATTTATATGCTAGATATATAGACTATATTCGATATAGGACGAACGTAATAAGTCCCGGGAGATTATAAAGACCTTTTCCTTACGGCTAAATATTACTATAAGTTATTATAGGTATCTTACGTATATTATATATACCCTATATATATAAAATAAAAAGCTAAGAATAAAATATTTTTATAACGAAGAAAGGAAAATATCCCCGTCACGATAGTATAATTATAATATTATATAAGGTATTACGAAATAATATATTTAAATATAAAGTAAACTATAGCGATACTCGAGTTAGGACCGTACGCGCTATAATAATACGTTAATTAAGGAACTCTCGAATAATATCTTATTACTAGGTACCTAATTTACGAATAAAAAAAACTAAAAAAATAGTAAAAATAGTAAACGGAATCGTATAAAGAACTATACGTAAACGACTATATAACTATATATTACTAACGATACGCTATTCTTAAGTAAAAAATCTAAGAAAACCTTAAATGACTATATTAAGAAGGATTTTATTTTAATTAATAACTATATTAAAATAAAGCGCGAGACTCTTAGTACGAAAAGTATCGGAAGGAAACCTAATCTTATAATCTTAAAACGGATAAAATTAAAAGAACGTAGGGAATTAATAATATTCCTATACGAATAAACTAAATAAAAAACTATAATAGGTAGCTATAAAGGGATTATAAGCCGCCCTAAAATTTTTAAAAAAGTCCCTAGATAATATAAAGGTAATATACTTACGAAAGATAGTTTTAAATATCTATATTAGTAATATTAAGGTACGCATATTAATCGATAGTAGTACCGAAGTAAATTATATTATACCGAAACTTATAAATCGGAACGAGTTCCCTTAATATAAGAAATTAATACCTTATAAGCTAAATAACGTAAAAGGACTATTTACTTATAATAACGGTATAATCGATATCGAGGTACCTAACCTTAAAATCCGATTTCTAAGATAAAAGTATATAAATATAGTTACTCTCGATATAATAGATTATAAAGATTACGATTTAATATTAAGAATATTATAGTTACGTAAAAGTAAGCTATAATTAAATTAAGATAATAGTTAAGTTTAGTAGCCCGACGCTAAACTATTTTAGCTAATTAAAGATAGAAAACGATAAGTAAAATTTTACGACGACTTAATAAGTAAGAAGAGTATAAGTAAGCGTAAAACGCGGTTAGAAAAACCTACTATATAGGTAAAACGAATAAATTAATATATAGTAATAACCTAGATAGTACTATAACCCGGTATAAGATATAAATAGAATAAGGTAGTTAGTCGCCTTATAAAGAAAGCCCTAGACGTTACTATAAAAACGTTACACGAATTTAATAAATATCTAGAAGAATATAAGTAATAAGTAAGAGTAATAGAAACTTAGAAAAAAAAAGAATAAAAAAAAAATATTCTAAAAGAATACCGTAGGTATATTAAACTCTTCGCGGAATAAGTCGAAATAAAGGTATCTAAATATAATTAATAAGACTACGAAATCTACCTAGTAAATAGAAAGAACCTAATTTTTAATAAAATTTATAACCTTAATAAAAAATAGCTAGGAATATTACGAGAATATCTCGACGAAAACCTCGAGAAAGGATTTATTTACTAATTAATATTATTTATAAAATACCTTATTATATTTATACTAAAGAAAAACGGGAAGCTACGGTTAGTCGTAAACTACCGTAAACTAAACGATATTATATATAAGGATTAGACCCTACTACCTTTAATTACGGAACTAAAGGATAGACTCTATAGTAAAACTTAGTTTATAGCTTTTAACCTAAAAGGAATATATAATCTAATTAGAATTAAGAAAAGCGATAAATAGAAAATAGTATTTAAAACTAAGTTTAGGCTATTCGAATATGTCGTTATACCTTTTGGTCTTATTAACGCCCCCGTTATATTTTAATAAGTAATTAATAATATACTCCGGGAATATTTAGATATATTCGTAGTAGTATATCTAGACGATATCTTAATTTTCTTAAATACTCTAGAAGAATATAAGGAATATATTTATAAGGTACTCTAAGTACTTTAAAATATAGACTTTTTAGTTAACCTTAAGAAAAGTAAATTCTATAAATACGAAGTATAATTCTTCGGATACGTTATTAATCTAAATTAAATATAAATAGTACTAGATAAAATAACTACTATTAAGGATTAGCTAGAACCTAAATTAGTTAAAGACATATAAAGCTTCCTTAGCCTAGCTAATTATTATAGAAGATTTATTAAGAAATTCGGAGGAACCGCCTTACCCCTAATTAATCTTATAAAGAAAGGGTAAGAATTTAACTAGGGAATAAAATAATAAGAAGCTTTCGAACGAATTAAAGTACTTATTATATTAGAATTAATTCTATAAATATTCGACCTTAATAATCTAATCGAACTAGAAATAGACGCCTTAAACTTTATATTAAGAGTAGTAATTAAATAACGAGATAAGAAAGGAGTATTAAATCTAATAGTATTTTAGTTACGAAAACTTTATAGACCGGAACTTCGGTACCTAATTTACGATAAAGAATTTATAGCTATATTCTTAGTATTTAAGGAATTTAAATATTACTTCCTAGGAAGTAAGTATCTAGTTACGGTATATACCGACTACTAGAATATTTAGTATTTCGCTACTATATAAATATTAAATTCCCGATAAATTCGGTATACGGAATACTTATACGAATTTAATTACTAAATTATCTATCGTAAAAGATTAGAAAACGGATAAGCCGACGCGCTTAGTTAATAAATAAACTACGATATAGGTAACGAAAAAGCCACGGGATAATTATTATAAGTTAACGATAAAAAATACCTAGAATAGAAATAACTAGATATTATAACTCGAGTAGTTATTTTAGATTAGGAAATCCTAAATAAACTTCGACTTAAGGAATACCTAGAAAAACTAGAAATATATAACGGAATCGTATACTATAAGGACCGAGTATAGATCCCTTTAGACTTACGATAAGAAACCTTAATAGAAATCTACGAAAATCCTATAGTAAGATATAAGGGAATACGACAAATAATAAAAATTATTTAATAATCTTATAACTACCCTAGACTACGGAAAGATATATAAAGTATAATTAAGAATTATAATATTTATAATAAAATTAAGTTAGAACGATATAAACTATACGGAGAATTATAACTATTACCTATCGACTTTTAACTATTTAAAATAGTAATATTAAACTAGATTACTAAGCTACTTAAGTCTAAAAGTAAGAAGGAAAAAAAACCTTACGATTCGATTATAATTATTACCGATAAGTTTACTAAATATAGATACTTTATTCTATATAGAGAAGTAACAAATGCGGAGGTACTTATAGAAGACTTCTTATATTTTATAATAGCGAACTACGGGATATTAGAAAAAATTATAAGCGATAGAGGAAGAGTCTTCGCCTTAAAGTTTTAGTAAGGACTTACGTTATAACTAGGAGTAAACTATAAACTTAGTATAGCTTATTACCTATAAACGGATAGATAAACGGAAAGATTAAATTAAACGCTCGAAGTATACTTAAGAGTATATATTAATTACGATTAAAATAATTAGGTAACTTACTTACTAATAGCTTAATTCGTATATAATAATTCTATTATAGAAGTAACGAAAGTCTTACTATAATATGCCTTATATAACTATAACCCTAAAGTAAGCTATAAAGTAAGGAACGGACTATTAAACGAAAAAGTAATATTAAAAAAAGAAAAACTCCTTTTTTTATATAAATTCCTTAAAAAAGAATAAGAGTTTAATAACTAACGAATATCTATATACTATAATAAGAAAAAATCGAAAGGACCGATCTTTATAGAAAGAGATATAGTATATTTTTTACGAAGAAATATTAAAATAACGCAACTAAGCGATAAATTAAACTATAAAAAACTTAGACCTTTTAAGGTTATACGAAAAATATCTACGTTAAACTACGAACTATTATTACCTCCGTAAATAAAGATATACCTAATTTTCTATATCGTATTACTTAAACTAGTACCTATTAATATTCTGGTAGATAAAAATATTAAAATAAAAAGAAACGAGGAATATAAACCCGAATATATATTAAAAAAATAAACCTCTAACGGAATAACCTAATATCTTATAAAATAAAAAGACTACCTAAATTTAAAAAATATATAGGAATTAGTTAAGAACTTAACGAATTACTACCGCCTATTAAAGGTATTCTATCGGTAAAATCTAACCTAACGATAAGGGAAGGATTTAAAGATATATTACTATATTATGCCTCTTACTTATAAATAAAATTAAGACCTATTAGATTTTCTATCGATAATACGGCGGTATTAGAAAAACTAGGCGCCGAAGTACGCTTAGCTTTACGGGCGGCCTCTTCCGCCTCGATACGTTCTAATTCTTCTACCTTATCGATACCCCGCGAGATAATACGTATTATCTTCTCGAACTATAATTTCTTTTATTTTCGTAACCGCTTGATTTTAGTATTTATCTCTCGGCGCTATATTTCGACGGCTTCTAACTTAAATTTAAATTTAGAGTATTATTACGTAATCTTTCTAAGTTAAGTAAGAAATAATATAAATATATTATAACGAGATTATTTATATTAAATATATAATAAATAACGAGAAGAGTTATCTTACGAAGATTTATAAGGAAACTTACGGCGAGTATAAAAAGAGTATAATAATATATTAATAATAGAATAACGAATAATAGTTTCGGTTAGGGTTAAGTTAGGGTATATTAAGTTATCTAAAGCTTATCGCTAGTTGGTTTTCTATTTAGTTATAAGGAAGAAAAGAAAGGTAGAAGAAAATACTTAAGAGATAAGGAAATAAGAAAAAGGGAGGAAAAGAAAATAAGTAAGAGAAGAGGGAGAGAAATAGAAAAAGAAAAAGAAAGAGAAAAGAAAAGAAATCCCTTAGGTTACCGGTAGAAAAGTCCCTTATAGGTAGGATTTACCTATATTCTAGCTATAGATATAGCCGATCCGGCTCTAGTCCTTAGTAGGGCTAGGGAGATCGACGTATCTAGCCAGCTAGCCGCAGTCGGTCCGATCGAGGCCTGGATAGCCTTATAGGCTTCTACCGTCTCTTTATCTATAAGGCCGCCTGCCGAGATAACGATAGGGTAGAAAGACGATCCGAGGGCGCTATACTTAAGTTTTTTAGCTTATGTAGCCTCTCGGAGGGTCTTATATAGGTCGTCTTTGGCCTCGGCCTTATTAATAGCCACGATTTGGATGTTATAGTAGCTAGGCTTATTTCCCGAGGCTATCGAGAAGTCGGCCCTGAGGCTATTCGTGAGGGATACCTTGGGCTCTTTCTCGACCTCGAGGGTCGGGTTAGATCCGGCAGCTCTCACGAAGGCCCTATTAACCTGGTCGTGCCTAATAATCTAACGCCTATTCGCGCCGCGGCAGACGTCTTCGTGGCCTAGGCTGACCCTAGCTCCGCAAGCGTTATAAGGTAAGTCTAGGGGCTTTATAGGGACTAGCAGCCTGGCCCTAATTACCTCGGTGATCTCGTTATCCGCGATTATAAGCTATTTTTGCGTAGGTAGGACGTCGAGCTACTTGCGGCCTAGGTAGGCGGCGTTTTCTAGCCGGCTGGCTTGCTAGTTAGGGTCTAGAGTAGCCAGGACCCTTTCTAGCCTCTCTTTCGTAGCTAGCTTCGTTACCTCTCTAGCTAGGGCTATAGGGCTGGTCTGGCTAGTAGGTAGCTTGACCCCTATAGCTTTTAAGGTAGGCCTGGCGGCTTCCTTGGCTGCTGTGTAGAGGCCGCGGGCTAGCTCTTTATAGGCCGGCAGGCCGAGGCCGCCTTCCTTTACGGGGAGGGCTATAAGGTCTAGGTCGACCTTAGGGCCTTATACCTGGCCTTTCGGGCCCCTAGAGGCTAGGGTTACGACCGCCTTGACGATAAGCTTGTCGGCTATCTCCTAGAGGTCTAGGAGGCATACGGGGTTAAGCTAGCGGAGGAGGTGGCGGAGGAGAAGTTAGACGCTGCCCCTAAGGAGGATCAGGGTATATTGCTTAGGCAGACCTTCTATAGCCACTATAGCCTACTTTAGTTCGGCGACCTTAGCCTTTAGAAAGGACCTCTTTTTAGTAACCGGGCCTATATAGGTCCCTAGGGCTACTAGGCCCTCGTGACGTAGGTCTCGGGTTGCCGTTTCCTTCGTTTTCCTTAGGTTTAAGGTAAACGGGGAGTTCGAGAAGGTCCTTTTTATGGCCGGAAGGCTAGGTTGGTCCTTTAATAAGACGAATAGGTCGTCTAGGTAGGCTATAACCGTCGCCTTTGGTAGCCGCCTTATTAGGTCTTCTAAGGTAGGTCGGAAGGCCAGGGAAAATAGGAAGGCTACTAGGGGGTCTCCTTGACGGACTCCTGAGGCCGAGGCTATAGTAGTCCCGTCTTCCGTTATAAGGAGAGACGGTCCGTTATAGGCCTAGGCTACTGCCTTATAGAAGGTAGGGGCGTAGGTGGCCGTGGTAGCTACTATAGCGGTCCGGCTGTGGGCGTTAAAAGCGTTGTAGAGGTCTACGGAGGCTATGTTCGTATAGCCTGCCTCGGGGTTCGAGATAGCCTCTTCGAGAAAGAAGATAGCCGGTTTAACGCCGCCGGGGCTGCCTATACCTAGCTAGTTAGGTAGCAGTATTCCGGCCTTATAGTTCGTGATAAGGATAGTTTTAGTGGCCACCCTATATACGATATCCCCTATAGCTATAGGTCTTACGCCTCTATCGGGCTTTTCGAGGCCTATAAGCCTAGAGGTATAAAGGAGGTCGGCGCCGGGGGCGGTGCCCTAGCGGATCATATCGGCTAGTAGTCTAAGGAAGCTAATAACGGGGCTATCTTTAGCTATAGCTAGGTCTAGTAGGGGCCTCGTCTAGCCGCTTAGGCCCGGGGCCTTTTCCTTATTGATCGAAGCTATGGCCTGGAGGATAGCTTCGTTTTAAATAGGTTGTCCGGGTCTGGGGCTGGTCTTGCCCCCGAAGGGATTCCTAGGGCCTAGAGGGTATTTAGACCTTAAGGTAGCTAGGGTGTCGGGGCTGGTGGCGGCTATAGGGGTTTGGTCGATTAGGGCTTTTGAGGCTCTTCTGACGTACTTTTTTTTTAGTAGCCTCTTTACCTAGCTAGCCGGGTCGTTAACCCTAGCGCTAGACCCTAGGTCCTAACCGTCGTCTTCTATAGAGGGGTATATAGAAGGGAACGCCCGTAAGGTAGCGGCTAGTTAACCTTTCTTTAGGCCTAGGGCTAGGACCTTAGGTAAGAGTAAGAAGTTTAGTAGGGCTTTTTCCGTAGGGCGTTAGCTGAAGCTGTTAGCTAGCCTTATGGCTGCCGTCTAGAATAGGGCGGCCTGGCGGGCGTGGAGGCGCTGATCCGGGACCTTGACCTTTGAGTAGGCCAGTAGCTTCTGGACGGGGTCCCTTGAGAGGATAGGGGCTAGGAGGCTGGCGTGGCTTGCCTCTAGCTCGGCGGCCGACGGGCTGAGGGGGGTGATGGGCCTAGAGGGTTCGAAGCGCCTAGGGCTAGGGCTGCTAGGGGGAACCGTAGGCGCCGTTTCTGTCCTTGAGGTCCTGGGAGGGCTAGGACTTTCGAAGGGGTCCGACGAGAGTGACCCAGCTCTAGGGGCTGCCTTTGTGCCTAGGGCCCTGGGAGGGCTGGGAGAGGCAAAAGGGTCAGAGGAGACCGATCCGGCCGTAGGGGCTCCGGCAGGTCTAGGGCTGGGGGTGCTAGGGGGAACCGTAGGCGCCGTTTCTGTCCTTGAGGTCCTGGGAGGGCTAGGACTTTCGAAGGGGTCTGACGAGAGTGGCCCAGCTCTAGGGGCTGCCTTTGTGCCTAGGGCCCTGGGAGGGCTGGGAGAGGCAAAAGGGTCAGAGGAGACCGATCCGGCCGTAGGGGCTCCGGCAGGTCTAGGGCTGGGGGTGCTAGGGCTAGGGGCTCTAGGGCTCGGGGTCTCCTCGACTCTCGAGGGGCTGGGGGACTGCGGCGGGCTATAGGTACGATGATTTTTCCTATGGCGTTGACGGGGTGGGGAGGGTGTCGCTGCAGGCCTTTTGCAGGTCCCTAGGGCGGTGATCTTGGGGGCCTGTGGGTAGGCAGGTCCGGCCGGGGCTGCTATAGAGAACCTGGTTGTAGCCGTACGGGGTAGAGTCGAGGTTTTCGAAGCCCCCTTGATGCCGTGTATCTTGGCCATGTGGCACTTGACGCCGAGTTCGCCTTTGCAGGCTGTACGGCATTCAGGGCAACTAGTTAGACCTAGGGGTTGGAGGACTAGGTCTGAGTAAGGCTCGGTAGGGTGTTTTTTCCGGATATGGTCGAGGATATCCTTATAACTCCCGTGACAGGTTGGGCAAGGGAAGCTTAGGTTATCTATAGCCATAGGGTAGGCTACCTTATATAAGAATAAAAGGTAGAAAATAAAGAGGTAAAGATAAAAGAATAAAGAATAAGAGGTAAAGAATAAAAAGGTAAGAGGTAAGAGGTAAGAGGTAAGAGGTAAGAGGTAAGAGGTAAGAGGTAAGAGGTAAAGAGATAGAGAGGTAAGGAATAAGAGGTAAAAGGTAAGGAAAAATAACTTTATATATCGGTCTATATATATTCGAAGACCGTACGACTTAATATTAACCGTATAGACCTGAACTTGACTGTACGACCTGAACCAGACCGTACGACTTAATATTGACCGTATAGTGACCTGAACTTGACTGTACGACCTGAACTTGACCGTATAACCTAATATTAACCGTATAGTGACCGTATAACCTAATATTAACCGTATAGTGACCGTATAGTGACCTTATACCTGACCCTATACCTAATATTAACTATATAGTAACCTAACCCTACCCTATACCTAACCGTAATCTATAAGGTTAAGGTATAATAGTAGATTTGAAATAGACCTTTTTCAACTTTATATAAGAAGGTAGTTGAAAAAGGTCTATTTCAAATCTATTAGTAGAGTATAGCTAAGGTAAGTAGTACGGCTAACCTAACCCAAAGTTGACCCAAAGTTGACCCAAAGTTGACCCTAACCTAGACCCAAAGTTGACCCAAAGTTGACCCTAACCTAGACCCAAAGTTGACCCAAAGTTGACCCTAACCTAGACCCAAAGTTGACCCAAAGTTGACCCTAACCTAGACCTAAAGTTGACCCTAACCTAGACCTAAAGTTGACCTAAAGTTGACCCTAACCTAGACTTGACCCTAACCTAGACCCAAATCCAGACCCGACCCAATACCTAGATTAAAAATTCATGAATTTTTATATAATATATGGAAATCTTCTATAGGAAAATCAACCTAATACCTAACCCAACCCTAAACCTGTAACCCTAAGTATCTCTAGGCCCGTAGGGCCTATAATAACCCGAAAACTCGGGTAACCCTAAAGTTAGGTAACCCTAAGTATCTCTAGGCCCGTAGGGCCTATAATAACCCTAAAGTTAGGTAACCCTAAAGTCAGGTAACCCTAAAGTCAGGTAACCCTAAAGTCAGGTAATATTATTCCAGGGTTATTCC